>JARTUT010002294.1:0-68185 GCA_030674115.1 Micraspis discolor | reverse complement strand
GGTAAGGAATTAATGAATTATTTTTAACTCTGCGCTCTAATTTTTGTTTTTTTTTAATTTTATTTTTAATCAATTGTTTCTAATAATTTCTACGAGTTGAATGAGTCATGACCAGGCGTGGCAACAGTTTTTCTCGTCAAATTCATACAAATAAAATTTCGTTTTTCCAGAATTTGTTCATCTAAGAATAGAATAAATTTTTTTGTACAAATGCAACTATTTTGAAGCTAGCCGCAACACTTCTTATATGACATTGGTTTCAATAGATATGATTAATGAATTTCGGGACAACTGTGTATAAAAATTTCAGCTTTGGTATTTCAGTATACACCGTTCTCAAATCTTCCCTATTTCGTCAGAACAAAAGAGAAATTCTTGATTGATACCTTTGTGGTGGCGGCGACCTTGAAATGATTGTTGCCGTCATAATTTTCGTTGCAGGATCCCGTCCACCAGCTAACAGTGTATCTTTGCGTGCCTTTTTTGGGTTTCCATGATATTCTGGCTCTCAGCTCGCCTTGAGACCAAAATATCTTCTCAATTACAAGTCCTCGGCTTGTATCTGGCATTTAAGTTCAAGGAACTATCTCATTGTTCGTGACTGAAAAAAAATTGATGTATTTATGGCGGCCTACATAACGATATAATTCTGAAGACCGAGGATTTTAACGAATGTAAAATTAGAAGACAGTAGTTAGGCGGAGAAATGAGTTTAATGCAAGATATTGGTTTGGGTGTACAGGGTGGGCTTATTTCGATGTTTTATCAATACAAATTTTGAAGCAGAGGAGGTGAACAAAATCAGATATCCCATTCTCGTTCTCTTTTTTTTTGAGAAAATAACAAGAGTAGTATTCATTTTTATCTATCTTCTTTAGCTTTCGAGTTATGAGCGAAAATGAAAAAAATGGCGATATCGAAAAAAAATATCTCCGCTGATACAGAAGATAGAGCTCGAAAATTGAAACAATATAGAGGTACTTTTTCACATAGAATCCAGTGGCGTGATTTTATTTCTTGCATCATTATAATTACGAGGGTATGACCCAAAATCATGTTTTTTCGAGATGGAAACACTAGATTACATTTGCAAAATCGAATTTTTTTCTGATTTCAATAATATGCAACATTGTATGGTTTGTATGAATACAGGGTGCATGGCACATGGACCGTCAAATGTTTTTGGAGTGTTGGTAGGGTCATTTGTGCTACCTTTTAAGTCTTGGAACCTGGGTCCTTAGTATTACGGTTTCGGAGGTATGATTTTTTTATTAGGTTTTTCTAAATTACCCAAAATGTACCTTTCGAAGCCCCATAACTTTTTTGCGTGGGCTTTAACATGCATTTTTTTTATTGTATACGTGTGTGTGTGTTTGAAAAAAACGTATTAATTGTTACAGATAACACCACAAAATTAACACCTGGGTCTTTTATTAAAAAAAAAAAATTATGAAAATATGAAAACATCTCCACTCCTATTGGAATTTAAAAAAAGTTACAGCTATTACAAACTTAGTTTTATTTTAAAATGTTCTTTGGTTTATAACGTTGCTAACCATATGCTATTTACGTAAGTCAATTAAAAAAATAATACTGCAAATAAAGTTTTAGTCAGAAGAGTAAAGAAAGTCGCACCTAAATAAAAGTACGGATTTCGACACAACACAGCGAGCAAGGAAATTTTACCTGCCCGTTTTAGATGCGTGTGAATTATTATCACTATTTCTGTCCTTAGGTTGGATTGGGTTAGTCGTTGCTGACTTGACCCTACCGTCATTCGAGAGTTAACTGTCTCTGCTGTCGGAAGTGTCTGTGCCGCGTTGTTCAGTTTTTTAAATTTGTATTTTTTTGTTTTTGTTACTTTATCGACTTTTTGCTACTGTTGTTTTAATTTTGGTCGTTGATATGCCTAATTTCACCAACGCTGAGTATGCTGATATGGTGATGGCATATGGCAAAGCCGAAGGTGTTGCTCGTGCAGCTCAAAGGATTTATCAAGCCAAATTTCCCGATCGAAGATTACCCCACCACGAAACATTTTATTTTATTTTCTGAGTTATTCACAAAAAAGTGTTTTTCGTCTTGAATTTTCAGCTATTTCTTTTCCCTTCACGCCAAAAAGATGAAATTTTCAGGAACTGTTATTTGAACCATGCTGTAGATTTTTCATCCCTTCTTGAAACCGACTTCAAGTTACTATTAGGAGAACCATGGCAAACTCTCACAGTTATAACTAGAGAAGATGTTTTGACCGTTAATTTCTAGACATTTATTTATACGTCTCAGGAATGCTTCGTGCGTTGCTCTTCTTATTTCATCGGAAGTAAGAGATCTGCAAAAGTGTTTAAAAACCAAATTGAGTTTCAAAACTATGAATCTAAAAATCTAAACAAACCTGATCGCATTTCTGACTTGTTCCTTGCAGTCCTCTTTATCAGTCAGGGGAGTTGAGTAGACAATATTTTTTATCCTACCCCAAACATAATATTCTAAAGGAGTTAAATCGGGAGAACGTGGTGCCCAAAGATGTGGACCATTGTTCGCCAACCATCGATCTTCAAATAGCCTGTATAGGATATTTGACACATTGAGTGAATTGTGTGGATGCGCGCCATTTTGTTGATACCGTAAGTCATTACGTTTCTGTACTAGCGGCTCAATTATTTGAGTCAATATATCAGAATATCTATCTCCTAAGGGAGAACATTCTTTAAATAATGCAAACATGTGTAGTGTTCTATCTTACCAGTTAAAGTCCCATCATAAATGTGAACATCGAGAATTGCATTATTTTTGATGGCGCAAAAAACATTGAAACTCCAGGTCTCTTGAAAGTTCCATTGTCTGAAGTGGTGGTTGTTATCTTCATCCCAATAATGATTGTTATGCCTATTGAAAGAACCATTCTTTGTGAATTTAGATTCATCTGTCCAAATTATACAGTCCAAAAAGTTTTCATTCACTTTAAATTGAATAATCATAGCTTCGCAAAACTCTGTTCTCCTGACGAAATCAGTTTTCTTCAAATGCTGTACTCTATTGAATTTATATGGGTGCATTTTATGTTTTTTTTAATATTCTCCAAACACTCGATTGAGATAATCCCAGAGCAATCTCGGCATCTTTGAGAGAATTTTGAGGATTCACACGAAAATATGCAAGAACTGTAATTTCGTTGTTCTCATCTTCTACTACACTTTTTTCTCTGTGTATAGTTTTCTTAACGAAAAATCCGACATTTCTCAAGTTTGTCATGGTTCTGTTAATGGTATCTCTCGTTGGTCTGGGTCGGTCAGGAAACCTCTCAATGAACAGTCGAATCGTTCTATCTACAACTTTATTACATTCTCCATGAAGTAGAATGAGATTTAAATAATCTTCATTGGTAAAATTAGGCATAGTGATCGATTTTATAACTTAATACGAATTATCACCAAATTAATAGTAAACACAAAATGCTACTGAATAAAGAGGAATTTGGCAGACGTAATTAATGATATCTATCATTAAAAAAAAGAATGTAAAACATGGTAAGTTTTTGCATATGGTTCATAAGGAATTATTTATTTATCACTGGAGAGAAAACCGATGGCCGATTAGTTGTAATAAAGAGGTTTCCAATACAAATTCGAATCCAAATTCGCCATCTATTTAGGAACAACCTGTAACATTTTTTCTCTGTATCATGAATCGCGATTTCGATTTTTAAAGTGGATACATCAATCTTACATCTTGAAAAATCCCAAAATGAAATTTTTCCATCCAAAAACCTCGAAGTTATTCTTGTTTCAACGGAGCTCTATTTTCGATTTTTTTCGAATTTAGAATTTTTCAACCAAAACTGAAAAATGTTACATCAAAATAACTTGAAATTTTCGAAGAAATCTATTACTGCAATAAAAAAATGGTGTTGTAATTTGAAAAACGGAAGTTGACGTCATTTCCGGAAAAACCGGAGGTGCTCATGCCTTGAAAATATTTTAGATTTCATCAGCATCGTGAAATAATTTTAAGTGCTGAATTTCATGAAAATACGTTCAGTAGTTTCCCTTATAAATATGGGTGAGGTTCCTCGTGAAAGACCCTGTATAGGAAATGATTCATTCTCCATATGGGTTCTGCAGAGGTTTCAGAAGATTTGATTCCGGAGAATCGTCGCTATTTTGTAATTGTAATGTAACGAATAAGAGTTTTTGATGATTTTCTGATGTATTGTGCTGTGCTATTTTTTTTTTGGATTTTATGCTTATATATTATATTATCTTTTGTATTTATATATTATACTCATCATATATGATACGTCCCAAATTTTCAATTCAATATATTGACTCATGCTAAGTCTGTGATTCGTTACAAAAGTTGATGATAAAGTGTGCTCTGAAATGATTCACAAGTAACATAATGTAACGTGTTTGAATTAATCAAAAACAAGACAAACTACGGAATAAAAGTTACTTAACCATTTATCGGAAGTTGATTTGAATTAACTTAATTAGAACCAAAAAAGAATACTTACAATTAACTTAATTGAACAAGTCTATAAATCAGTCAATCGGTCAATTCAATAATAGACTTGTTGAATTAAATAATGCGAATTATGGGTAGAATTCCATTTTAAATCAATTTTGTTCTTTTAAAATAAACTCAATTCTTCAGAAAATCAAGGAATGCAGTTGTAATTTTCTATGTCGATTTAGTGGAACGAAATAATACTTTATGCTTATATTTGAGGTTAGTTTTCAGCATATCAACCGATTTCAAAGCAGCACGTGCATTTGTTTCGTTGCGGCATGTCACACGTAAGATGTAACCAATAATTGTTCAAATTATTATTATCAAGCGAATATGTATGCCTGACGAGGGAAAAGTGATATGCACAAATCTCGAAACACATATGTCGTATTCTATTTAATTTTTTTAATTAATTTTTTGTAGTTTTTTCGAATTGATTGAAGAAATTAGTGTTTTCTGGAATAAATTAAAGGAACCATTGATACTTTAATGAAGTTTAAGACTATAATTGTCAATTTTAGAAATTTATACTTACAATTGTTGAAAGAGGTTGTGTTTAGAATGTATCCTGACTTTTCCCCTTTGAGTCTCTCATTACCAAACTGTACCAGTGCTTGTATTTGAAGGAAATACAAGGAATTTGGCTGCAAATCATTCAGTAAAAAATTCCTTTGATCCTGAAACAAAGTCATTTATTCAATTCTCAACCTATATGCGAACACATTATTATAACGGCGGCAATGTTGTATCATGATGAAAACTGTACAACATATTCTCTTTCTCAGAATTGCAATGAACAAATATTTCTTTTTCGCTGAAGGTTTACCACCCATACTCCTACTCATTGAGAAAGAATAAAAGTCACGAACACAGGCTATAAATCAGCGAATATTATGAGGAGAGAAAGCTTTTTACCAGGTAATAAACTTCAAAACACTCGGATTACAATTGATTTATTAATATTAATATTCCGTCATTATGATCGAAGACAAAATAAGGTAGACATTCTCTGAGTGGATTTTAGTTAACTCCAAGTACCATGAAATTAGGAAAACCAAATAAAAATCGGCTTATGTTTTTGAAGTTATTTCCAATAGGTTCATAGTGGTATTATTCATAATATATCAAGTATAAAACATTTTACTGCTACACTCACATTTGTCGTGCCAGTACCTACTGACGTTGATAAATGGTCTTGAATCATACAGGGTAGAATAGTCAAATGGAACTAACTCGATAACGAATAAATGTTGAATAAAATTTTGGTCACCTCGATTGGTGTCTCAAGTTCGAGTGCCTATTAGACGTTTCTGGAGAACTAGAGATATTTGAAATCTGAAAATTGGGATTATGATATTGTTCGAAGTTTTTTTTTTTTCAAGTTTTCCATTCCTGGTATAATCGAGTATTTGATAGTGAATACTTCTGTTAAAACCATTTTATTAAATCGAATAGTTATCAAAATATCAAAAAAATACTGGAAATAAAGTAAAATATGTTCAGTCGGTAATATGTTCATTATTCTCATTTTAAATATCCTGAGCGTTATTTCAAAAAAATTTCATCATTTTCTAGTTTTTCTAATATTCCTCTACAAAAATTTAACCTTTTTATGTAGTCACCTGGTTCTAATGCATTAACTTTCTCATATTTGTAGTCATGCATGTTGTATTTTTTCAAAATTCGGTGCACTGAATTTCTGTCTAAATCGATTTCATGAGCTGCACTTCGAATAGATGCATTTTCATTCGCTTCGAAATAAGTCAAAACACTAATTTCATTTTCCTCATCTTCAACTACCCTTCTTTTGTATTCTTTAGGGGCTCTTACACATCAAAAACTTTGAAAGTTTGAAACATATTTTCTAAAGATCTTCTCCGTTAGGAAGGTAAATGGGGATAGTTCTCGTTGAAGGCCCGGCAGGTTCTACTAATAATTCTGTTACATTCACTATATGTATAAAAAATAGATCCAGAATTTCGTAATTAGAATAACGGTTCATTTTGTTAAATCGAGAAATGAAGATAACGAATAACAATAACACCTGATACTTGTGAATTATTAACAGATAATTTATCTGCTCTGGGTACAAAGTGTTTCTATATGGTTTCGAAATAATATTCATTGAATTTTTTTAGATGCAATCAATTTGACACTACGTACACCATAAATCCAGAAAATCTCAAATAACTCAGAAATTATTGAATTTAGGAGCATAATCATGTGAGAAAACTATCATTATTTTTGACCGCAGAATACAACACAATTATAAAAAAATAGGGTTCTAATTTGAAAAACAGAAGTTATGGCCAATTTAAGATAACAATTTTCAAAACAAAATTTGAAACACCCTGTGATGATATTTTTGAAATTCAAAAGATACATGACCTTTTCACATCTTTCCTCTTCGATGTTGTAAAAACAGTTTACGCTCAGGATATTTGAAATAAGAATAATGAACATATTACTTACTGAACATATTTGACTTTTTTTCCAGTTTTTTTTTTGGATATTTTGAAAACTATCCGATTTAATACAATGGTTTCAACAGAAATGTATTGACTATTGAATACTCGATCATACCAAGAATGGAAAACTTGAAAAAAAATTTTTTCGTCGGATTTATTTTCACTCCCTGTATAACCGGAAGTTTTTGGGCTCCGAAAATATCTTAGCTCTGTAGAGAACTTCGAACAATATCATAATCCCAATTTTCAGATTTCAAATATGTCTAGTTCTCCAAAAACGTCTAATAGGCACTCGAACTTGAGACACCCTATATTACCTTCCAAAAAATTTTATTTCATGTCATTTTTCAATCGATTTTGTTGGAAAAAAACAAATACATAATAAATAATAATAAAATAGAATGTATGGGTTGGTATTTCTGGACAATATTCTGGGCCCTTTTTTATAGACGGCAATCTCAATGGTGACTATTACTCAGATCTCTTTGAAAACAATGTCGATCCTATATTGACAGATATTTTGGTGAACGATCATTGTTATTTAAAAGTCGGACTAAAATTTCAACAAGATTGAGATCTCGATTATGCGGCGCCCTTGAGGTACGATTTAGATGAAAGATCTCCAGGGCGTTGGATTGGAAGGAGGAGTGCCATAGAATTGCCTGCTCCCCTGATATATCACCCCTGAATAATTTTTCATGGGGACGTTTGAAAATTGAAATTTAAGCTACGGAGCCTGAGAAATTGGATGAATTACGCAGGCGCATATTAAACGAGTGAGGAATCTCTTCGAGGAACGGCTGTATGTATGCATGGGGAAAGGTGGAGGGATTTTGAGCATTTACTAAATGGAAGTAATTATCATTATGTCAATTCATGTTTTCATTGTCCGTAATTCGATTAGAGAACAGTTTTTTTCATTCAATTACGCGTTTGTAGCTCTGCATTAAACTCGTCCAAGTATTTTCCCGTTTTCTCATCCCGAAACTCGAACATTGGGGTAGAAGTTTATAGATTGAAATATTGTTTAATGCTGTTAAATAGTTAAGCGATCGAAGTAATTCAAAAATAATTGTCTTGAGTGTAGTGATATCGAAGTCATATCTGAGCGTTTTTTCCATCTCAAAGATCCAAATTTGGTGTGTGAAAGTTATAGATACTGAGTCGCTCTGTATAATAGATGAAAAGAATACACTCCTGCAGAAAGTTGAATTGCATTTTCAACAAAATGCTGCTCGATCCCTTTTCCTATTCAAAAATGAGAGCTGTTAGGTGTTGCGGCAAGAGGAGTAGTGTGTCAAACTCATTTGAAATTCTTATTTGTTCCCCTTTCAACAAAATTAGACCTGTTCTAGCGTTTTTTGTTATTTCATCCCAAAGCTCAAAATTCGGGATGTATATTCAGATCATCTGTATTCGGGATTCGGTAATTTCAATTCCAACCACTAGAAAACTTCCATATCTTCATACACATTGAGTTTTTCTATTTTTTCCATTTTGAGATTGTATCGGCTAAAAATAGCGCGTCATGAAGTTAATTTGCTCGAAGAATGTCGAGAAAACTGTTCTTCTGGCATCCGAAAAATATTCTGAAAAAAATTATTTTTGCTTATCTTGAGAATATACAGTGTGGAACAGCCAAATGGAATAAATTCGATAACGAATAAATGAGAGCGTGTTTGGAAAAACGCTTGGACACGGCGATTTGTATTTTTAACTGAGCATTTTTTTCAAAAAAAAAAAAATTATATAGGGTGCATCATGTGACAGTGGCCAATACCCACTTTCTTATTTCAAATGCAAGCACCTGTATATTATTAATTTTTTGGATTCTTTAGAGAATTCTAGACATAAATCATGTACAATGTTATACCTATCTTCAACTGTTTCGGAAATATTAAGTGTTTTCAGATTTATTACAAAAATTAACATTCAAAAAAGAAAATTATTTTACTTCACAAATTCGCTACATTACATTCAATACTTATTTCCCATTTAGATCTTGATAATGAGAAAGTAAACAAAAACCATTCCTGCGTTTCTTTTCACTGATATGAAATGAAAAAAAAATATAAAAACATTGTTTATTTTCGTATAAAACTGATAGCCATAGCAACTTTTCTGCCTGCATGACAGTAGTGGTCAGTGTCAGTGCTGTTGTCGTTTAAATTTCGTTAACCGTACGTAATAATACAAGAAAAATGGTTGATTTAACAGAAAAGCACTAAATAACCATTCTACAAATGATTGGTTATGGAGATAACACAAGGACGCAAATGGAAGTTTCTCGCTTATTTCACGAAAATTTCCAAATTTGCCGCCTGTATTCCAAGGAACAATTAGCAAAATAGAAAAGCAGTTTCATGAGCTTGGTCATGTGAGACAGATAAAAAAAGTAACTGCCAATGCAATAAGTAATGATACGAAACTGGATATTATGCTTGAGTTTCAAAAAAACCCACATAATTCTGGTCGAAAAGCAGCCCCACTGTTCAACGATAGCCACACAACAATTTTTCGAACATTAAAGGAAAGTAAAATGCATCCCTATAAAATGTTACCAACTCAGGAGCCCATGGATTTCGATAGGAGAACGTATTTTTGTGAGCAAATGATGAAAATGTCAGATAACAATGTGATCCAATTAGAAGATGTTATGTTTTCTGATGAGAGCACATTTACACTTCACGATAATGTTAATCGTAAAAATTGCCGCTATTAGTCCGATGAGAATCCTCACTGGATGAGAGAGGAACATACCCAATATCCTGAAAAAGTGAATGTTTGAGCAGGAATTGTTGGATATCATATCGTAGGTCCCTTTTGCATTTATAGCTACTTGAATGGAGATAAATATTTAAAACTGCTCCAAAATAATGTCGTGCCAACTTTGACAAACTTATATCCTGATCCAGCAAACCCACAAGTTCCTGCCAATACAATATGGTTCCAGCAAGATGGAGCACCTCCCCATTACCAAATCAATGTCCGGCAGTACCTGAACCAAATTTTTCCATATCGATGGATAGGGAGGCGGGGATCGATAGAATGGCCAGCACGATCTCCTGATCTGTCGTTGTTAGACTACTTTTTCTGGTGATATGTCAAAAGTATTGTATACAAAACTAAACCCCTCAACTTAGATGACTTAAAAAGACGAATCAGGCTTGCGATTAGATCAGTTACACCTGAGATGTTGAGTAATGTTAGAAGACATTTCTATACCAGATTAGCATGTTGCCAAGACGTTCGCGACGGGCATTTTGAACATTTACTACATTGACATTAATATTTTTTTTTTTTTTTTCTTAATTATTAAGAAATAATCAGTAATAATTATTAGGTTTTCAGTGTAATGTAGCGAATTTGTGAAATAAAATAATTTACTTTTTTTAATTTTTGTAATAAATCTGAAAACACTTGATATTTCAGAAACAGTTGAAGATAAGTATAGGACATTGTAAATGATTTATGTCCAATACCAAAAATTAATAATATACAGGGGCTTGCATTTAAAGAAGAAAGTGGGTATTGGCCACTGTCATATGACGCACTCTATATAATTTTTTTATTATTGAAAAAATGCTCAGTAGAAAATACAAATCGCCGTGTCCAAGCGTTTTTCTAAACACGCTGTCATTTATTCGTTATCAATTTATTCCATTTGGCTGTTCCACACTGTATGTCTGAAATCAATGTAGAAGTCAAAGACTCAACAAGTATTCTTTTCTGAAAGAAGTTGTCAGATTGCAGCAAACTTTTTCATCAGAACAAAAGAACGAAGTAGGGACTAACGGATCTCTTGTGAGACAAGTCTTATTCATCTACACATCAAGTTTTGTGTAGTATAAAATTACACAGATAATGGGTTCTCTATAACGTAAGACTATAAAACAGAGCAGATATTCAGGGGCCATATTAACATCCGTTCCAGTTTCGGAAGAAAATATGGTGAGTTTGGATGTTCTACGCAATATTGTTGGGTATGCAATTCCAAAAATGATCTTTTTAGAATTTCCAAGTTGTGCTTTTCACCATATCATTATTCCATATTCTCTCTACATCAGAAGCTTGGAAAGAAATACAAGACGACAATGGCATGGATAATGCTCTTGATAATTCAGAAAACGATTTTTTGGAAGATCTACCCGAAAATAATATTTTTGGAGAAAGGCAGGACAGTAGATATACTGAATCAATAAGGAAGAATAGAAATGATATCCAGCAGTTAGTGAGTGAAATATTTCGAATTCAATGTACATTTATGATAGTGTATGATCCAATTGAATTGGGTTGCTGGCTGGCTCTTTCCATCAGCATTTTGACCTTAGGCGATTTATTACAATTGGCAATATTTGATTCTTCAAATCGGAAATAAATAAAACAATTTCCCAAAATCTTAAAATCTCGATAAAGATGGTTGATTCTTTAAATTTTCGAAATTTATCATACACAGGGTGTTCCTAAATTGAACGTACAACTGGAAAAGGGAGATTCCTTAAGTGAGTTTAAAAAATAAAGTCCCATAAACATGGGGTCGCAAACGTTTCGTTTTCGAGATACAGAGTGTTGAGGTTTGAATGTTTTTCAATTTTTTTTTTCTCATAGTATCTACACTTCACAAGATATTCAACTAAAATTTGCCATAGATATTACATTTGAGAGTTTTCACTACGTGACTTGGCAATTTCAATAGAAGATCTACAGGGTGATATTTTTTCTGGAACACTGCCACCTGTTCTTCTGCAGAACTTTTTTTTGGTGGGAAACTGTTATTTTGAAAAAATGTAAAAAGAAGCTTTGTTCTTATACTAAACTTTTTGGTCTCGTGTAGTTTTGTCGTATCTACCAACGATTTCGAGAAAAAAATTTTGAACGATTCTCTCGAAATTCTCGTGAAAATCCAAATTATGATGGGAAGGCCACTTTGTAAGCTGTGGTGAATTGATTCAGTCTCAGTTTTTATGGAAATTTTCCTGATCTGTATCGATGATTCATAAAGATTCGATAAACTCGTATAATCAACACAAAAATGTATTACAACAAGAAAAGTTAAAATAAAAAAATCATAACAAGAAAACTAAGTAACCGCAAAGGACTGAACTACAGCAAATGTTGAAAATGTCCTCCCCCACTCTTATACAAGCTTCTGTTCTTCGTCTCATAGACGATCGAACTCTTTCAAACACTCCCGGAGTATTACTAACTGTATCAAATGCGCCTATTATACGATTTCTCAGTTCTTCTACGGTGTTCACAGGTATCGAGTATACTAGAGATTTCAGGTGGCCCCATAAAAAGAAATCTAAACTATTTAAGTCTGGGGATCTGGCGGGCCATGACTGAGTACCCTCCCGTCCAATCTACCTGTTTTCATAATTTTCGTCCAAATACTCCCTTGCCAAAACTGAAAAATGAGCAGGAGCTCCGTCATGCATGAACCACATTCCTCGTCGTAGCATAAGAGGTATATCTTCCAATAATAAGGGCAAATCGTTTTCTATAAAATGTCTGTATGATTGACCTGTTAGTCGACCTGGCAAGAAGAAAGGACCAATCAAATCATCACCAATATTACCACCCCACACATTCAGTGAAAATTGCCCTTGAAAATGGGTTTCTACATATCCATGCGGATTCTCCTCAGCCCATACGTGTTCATTATGGAAATTGATAATTGAAGTCATTCAGAAGCAGGCTTCATCAGTGAATAGAATTTGGCAATCAAAATAAGGATTCATCAATAGTCTACTGAGGTACCACTGACAAAACCTAACCCTCGGATGAAAATCTCGAGGCAGAAGAGCATGCACCCTCTGAATTTGATAAGGATATAGCAGAAATCCCGCAATATCCGCCAAACAACTTGATGACTTGCATTCAAAGGTACACTCATTTTTCTTGTACTGGTTATTGGATGTTGTTCTATTTCGTTCATAACTGCCTCTTCGAGTGGTGGTGTTCTCACATTGCGTGGTCTCCCAGCATTAATTCTTTTCGTGGAAAAAGATCCAGCTTCTGAAAGACGCCTATGAACATCAGAGAACATTCGATGATTTGGTATCACTCTATTGGGATAGCGTTCCATGTAAAGACGCCTAGCTTCTCTTGCATTTCCATTTGCAAGACCACACATGAAATGCATATCAGTCAATTCGGAATTAGTGAAATTCGGCATGTTTTGATATTGAAATGTGTAGAGGATCTAATTTCTGATCAAATTATTGTTGTGACAGTCATAAAATCGTAATGAAAATACATTCAAAAAAATAAATAGCCACAAATGCAACCACCTTCACCTCTTGAAAAAACAAACGTTCAATAATTTGATGTATCAAAACTGGCACTAAATTCATTCACCACAGATTACAAACTGGCCTTCCTATCATAGTTACGAGAATTTCGAGAGAATCGTTCAAAATTTTTTTTCTCGAAATCGTTGATAGATACGACAAAACCACATGGGACCTAAAAGTTTAGTATGAGAACAAAGCTTCTTTCTACATTTTTTCAAATTAACAATTGCTCACCAAAAAAAAAGTTCTGCAGAAGAACAGGTGGCAGTGTTCCAGAAAAAATATCACCCTGTAGATCATCTATCAAAATTGCCATGTCACGTGGTGAGATCTCTCAAATGTAATACCTATGCCAAATTTTAGTTGAAAATCTTGTAAAGTGTAGATAGTATGAGAAAAAACTTGAAAAAATTCAAACTCTGTATCTCGAAAAAGAAACGTTTGCAAACCCATGTTTATGGCACTTTTTTCTCAAACTCCCTTTTCGTTTGTACGTTCAATTTAGAAACACCCTGTATACAGTGAGCGTCACAAGTTTGCAACAAATTCATTTTCTCAGAAGAAAAATCTTTGGCATTGAAATCTTGAAACAGGTTAATTTTTATTTGCATTTCACCAAATTTTCATGCACTTTGAAAGGATTTTGTTGCACCCTGTGCCATACACATCAACCTTTTGAATAAGCAAATTGGGTCATGTATAAATAATAATTATGGTTTGGAAGGCGCTATTCCATAGAGTAGCCAGTAATTGAAAAAATGAGATAAATAAAGATGGAAACATATTGGTTGAAAATGTAGCAGCATAAATGTATGGAAAATAAGAGCAAGTATTGTTTTTTCCTCCAAAAAAATCCTCTGTGCCCTCGAATTATTATTTTCTTATTGATAACTTTCTCTAATTCAAATTGAATGTTTAGTGAGTTTCATGAAATTTTAGGTTCCCAATGAGATGAAATCGAAGAAGACGGTTTTCTATCAATCAAGTCATAATTTAACACCATGTTCGTGTGGGATGGAGTACAAAGTACTGGATTTAGGGCATTCTTATTTTCCGAGGTATGAAAACTGATATTTACTGCATGACTTAATTCTTCTTAAGTCGTGTTTATCTTGATGAAATAAGATAAGAATAAAAGAGGTCAAATAGCGTTCAACAACCACATGAGGTGCTTCTACGATGTGGAGATCAAAGAATAGAGAAGATGGGGTGAGTGATACCTCATTTCATCATCAGTATTTTTATACTGATTTCAGCACACTAACTGTTTTATCATTTTATGCATTAGTTCTCGAAATATTTTTAACTAAGTATTTGGAAATGAAGTGGTGTTTTCATGGCACTTGTAGTGTTTTTTGAAAAATCGACATTTTGAGCTTCAAAACAACCACGACTGTGGCTTCCTTCCTCCAATCCACTGACATAGAAATCTTTAATCAAGATGTCGAACAAACAAAGCGTATTGCGAAGGAGCTCAATTTTGCTGGAACTCAATCTAAATTATCTTCGATATAATTTGCAGTATTTCCAACAACATGCGGTAACACTTGATCAATAGAAATCTCCAAAAGTCCAAATACGTAAATATCTCTAATCAGATTACCAGGTAAGAAAATCAAATCATTAATGATGAGACAGAAATATTTCAGTCCCAATTCGTGAAACGATGTCCGACTTAATTATGAAGTGTTCTCTCAGTTGGCTTCAATATGTTTTCATTTTGTTGATAATTTTTTATTCATTACGAACAGATCATTAAGTTGGCTTACTGGTTCTTTGACATGTGAATTATTCTTAGTTTTGAATCGAGACTTGTATGTGTTCTAATTCATTGTTCGACATGGTTTATTCAATTACAGAGCGGGTGGAAATAATTTTTGCAAACAATCAATGTGCGAATAGAACCGCAGAATTCTTCAATCAACGACATTTAGATAAACATGTTAATAGGAAGTATGTTTTGGAATTAGTGTCAAAGTTTAAAGAAACCGGGTTCGTGGCTAATAAAAAACGAAACATGGAAAGACATGAAGCAGCTGAAGTAGCTGTTCTTGGCCAGATTGCTCTGAATCCAATGACGAGTACGAGGCAGCCAGCACATGAATCTGGTTTTACACGAACTTGAATTGCAAATATTTTGAAGCATCATAAATTCCATCCTTACAAAATCCATCTTTCACATGCACTAAACGAAGATGATTTTGACCGTCGTGTTGAATTTTGTGATACAATGAGTGAACGAGTAGCTGCTAATCCCAATTATCTGTACAACGTTTGTTTCTCCAATGAGTGTGACAACATTGTCGGCCCGTTCTTTTTACCTGGTAATCTTACTGGAGATATGTATTTGGACTTATTAGAAAATCACATTGATCCAATTTTGACGGAAATTATTGAAAAGAATGCTGGAAATTATGTGGAAGATCAGATTGTGTTTCAGCAGGATGGAGCTCCTCCACACTACGCCTTACCAGTTCGAGAATATCTGGATCAAAGATTTTCAAATCGGTGGATTAGAAGAAGGGGTCCCACTGAATGGCCAGCCAGATCGCCAGATCGGTAACCACTAGATTTCTTTCTTTGGGGCCACTTGAAGATAAAAATTTACTCTACACAGCCCGATTCTATATAAGATTTAAGAAGACATTTAGTGAACGAATGTCGTCAAATCACCCCAGAAATGCTGCCCAATGTGCGCCATCGTTTCGATCAAAACTTATTTCATTGCATGGAAGCTAATGGTGAACAATTTGAATTTTTAATTAATTGATGTGAGTTTTTGATAAATTATTTACTTTACTTTGAAAAGTCTTACCGTACAGTTGGAGAATGATTTCAGTGAATAAAAGAGATAGTCGAACATCTGACCCTGGTATCATTAACACGTACGGTATGACTTCATTTGCCCAGTGGTAGATGTTGTGCAATTTCAAATACAAGTACGGAAATTTTGGTGTTTCAAGCACGAAATGTCAATTATTCGCAAAAATTTAATTTAAGTGATAAAATTAACTAACGCATGAATATTTCGAGAACTAATGCATAAAATGAAAAAACAATTATTAATTTAATTATTTAACAATTTTAATTACTGTGCTGAAATCAGTATAAAAATACCTTTGAATTGAGGTATCACTCACCTCATCTTCTCTATTCAAAATTTGGGGGTGAGGGTTGTAGTAGCAAGGGTTGAAGCGCTATGCGTCCGTAACCTACATCTTAAGTTGTCCCCCTCGAAACAGAAATCAACCTGTCCGAGCATTTCTCTCGAAAAAACTTATTTCGTCTGTAATCTCGTATGTTTCGTTTTCAAATGGCCACCCTGTATACCTACACTGTACACTATTCACGAAAGCTAGGCTCAATGCAAATAAGAGTAAGATCTTTAGAAAGATATTCATAGTAACCCATTACCTAGCCAAACATCCGAATACATTCAGAGATGTCTTCACCAGTACATTCAAATACAGAGTGCCAATTTGAAAATTCTATGGGAATGTCTCAGAAACTGAAAAAGTTTGAGAAGCGCAATTCGGTAGAAGTGCTATACAGATAGGGAGAACCCGAACCACTATGATTTGGTTATGGGGTAAGCCACTCCTTACGTTCCATGCACCTCAACCACAAAATTTTAAATTGCATCAACATTTTTGTGATACCTCAAATAAAAGGTCGTTTTGCGAAGTATTCACCTGCACAAGAATTTTTCAGACATTTCATACAGTCAACAAAGGGGATAACTTGAATTAAATGAACATTGTTCTTAAGGAGTGATATTTTATTTAATTAGATGCTCAAAATACATTCCATTTTAGGTTAATAAAAGTATAACCCAATTTCAAACTTATTCCTAACATAAATACCTACTTTTCTTGGAAACGACACACATTCTGCGCCAGTGAAGCTGGTTGTATTTGAACAACCATTATCAGAGAGATTAGATTATTAGACAGTACCCATCTATTGCAAGGAAACGGTTGTGAGAAATGAGTTTAAAATAGATTTTTTTTTCTGTGGAAGGATAGTGGGTCAAACCGCAGGTATTCCTTGTTATGGAATTATGGAATCTTCTCCATTTCTATCCTGGTTTCTTGGTTGCCTTGCCCTGAAGAAGCCAATAAGCAGAAACACTTGTCGGCAAGTACCGTCCATCTATTCACCATATTTTCTGCATCCCTGCGGTTTGACCCACTATCCTTCTACAGTATCTTATTTCCCGGCATTATTGCAATTTAAATTTTTTTGTTTAGCCCAACATAAAATGCATCGTCCACATCTAATTAATTATAAGAGCACTTCATGAAAACAGATTTTATTTTATTCTAGTATTACCTTTTTGACCCTGTGTAGAAGTAAGGAATCATTCTTGAGCAGGTGAATACTACTCAAAGAGAACCTTCAATTTAAGATAACACAAAAAAATTTAGAAAGCACTGACGTGAGGTCAGATTGCTTTGGCGCTCTTGTTGAGCTACTCGAGAGTAAATATTCAAACCATAACAAATCTATAAGCACTCTGATCACGTGAACAATAGTCTTTTCCCGTACTATGGCACAATGTGATGCAAATATGAACGCCTAAAGAATGAACAAACCTATATCTCAAATTGAGAATAACTACTCATAATTTTCCCCAAGTTTTGTTCGAAGCTATAATTCCCTTTTCCTAAAAACTTACGTCAGTGCTTTTCTGAATTTTGACAACGTATATTATTTCAGCCACCGATATTGAATTTTATCTCTATGATTTCCCGTTATGAAAAATTTTGATTTATACTACGCCAACTGACACTGATTAATGATCCTGGCATTTGTCATTAGAATATCGATCTGTGATGGCCATCGTTCAAAGAAAATCATCGGGACGTATGTCATTTCTCCTTTCTCTTGAGTAAATGAAAAAAATGATCATATCTTTAGATGGAAAAGAGCTACGACAATGAAATTCGAGGATAAGTAAGATATCGATCACCTCAATATATTCACGAATTTTTATTCAAATCCGAAAAATATCTTATGAGATAGTGAGGATTAAAAATTTTTTTTTGGGAATTTTTTAAAAAATTTCTAGCGCTACGATTCCTGCAAAATTTTGCGAGCTTTTTTGTTGCTCAACATTATTTCAAGTATCAACTTGATCGGATGGATATTCTAGTAGTTATTGAGGAAACAAAACTACTGAATCATCCTACGGATTTGGCCCAATAACGAACTTGACCGAGATATTTGGACAATTTACCTATTCTGAAAATATGATAACTCTAGCTGATTCCTTTTGGATGCTAGAGAGGATACGGCCGGCCGGCCGGACAGACTCAACCTTCGCCACGGATTCTTCATCGGGGAGTCGAACCCAATCGATTGAGACCATTTTCGACTCGATATTCCAAAATTACAGACATTCGGGCAAAATGATAGGCACTCTATTCGGGTGAACAAGAGCGCCAAAAAAGGGGGCGGTGCCATCTGAAATTTGGAAGTTGGGATGCGTGGGACTTGAAAGGTGACTCATCCAGTGGCGTATCCAGAGATTGATTTTGGGGGGGTAGTGGCAAGTTTTTGGGAGTTGACCTGAACTATCAATAATAAGATAATGATCTTGAGCGAAAGCGCGCTAGGAGGGGGATTTATTGTAGCTCATCTATAATTTCACAGTTTTTATTCTACATTGAGAACATATAAAACAAACAATTGCGAGAACAGTGCATACAATAATCATCATAAAATTTGAAGAAATAAAATATAGGTATATAAAAGTCAAGAAATAAAATATATATAGATAAAAAAATGTATAAAAACTCAAGAAATAAATCATTCGAAATTTAAAGGGAAAAATATCAGAAATATTAGTGAATGTTATATTAATTAAAACATACCCGCTCCTTTTAGCATCAAACATGATTCAAAAATTACAAAACGAAATCAATCCGCCTTTTTTTATTATTAGCAAATCTTCTTATAATATTGTCCACCTTTATTGAAATATCTCTATGTATAAATAGCAATTATAGCCCAACTAATCTATCCTGACCCATTGTTGAACGAAGCCTTTTCTGGGGGATGTGTAATTACCCCAGTACCCCCCCGTGAATAGGCCCATGGACTCATCCCATAACGAAATTACAGTGGTTATGATTCCCTTCTACCTGTATGATATTTCAAAGTAATTGCTCTCTTTCAACTTGTTTAGTTTCAGATATATTCGCATTGAAAATATTCATATTTGCACCCTCTATTTGAATAAAATTGGAATGTCTGTTAGTAACATTGAAATAATTACTTCTAGCACATTGCACTTGTGATGCATAAATCAAAACGACATTCTATTAATTTCATGTTTGCCTGAATATCTTCATGTTTTTCTCAAATGTCCCATTTTGTTTTTATTAAGATCTCAGCTCTAGTAATTCAGAGAACTAACCTCAAAATTCTGTATAACCATTTACGTTTACTCATTATTATTGTTTTGCAGGCATATTCATTCTATGATCTGTAAAGAAGGAACTTGTGGAAATCTCTATACGTGTAGTGAAAAATACTATAAAGTGAAAGTTCTCAAGAAAAATCCTTCAGAAAAGATAGGGCGGCTATCTTCCATATTTCCAGGAAACTTAAAACAACATTGGACATCTGAAATAATAGATGTAGTGGTTGGTTGCGAATGTAAACCTTGAAAAACAAATTCTATTCATCCATATGTATAGCCAATAATCAAAAATAAATAATTTTTCTCAATAACATGAATTTTATCAACCTGTTCTCCTGTTCGCTGCTTCATATCTACATTTGGGGATTGCCTTTAATTGACCTGAAGGGCATACCTGGTGTGTCGTTTGACCAGCTCAACTATTACTAATGAAAAGTTAGAGTCAATTGAGATTCCTACGATTACACATTCTCCATATATCTTTTCATTTTGCGTCTATGATGCCTTCTTCTTTTGCATCTGATCATAACCTCAACTTGCCATAGAGCATGATATTGCTTTCAATATACATGTTGTTTAATCTCAGACGAGCCACACAGTATATTGCTTATCAAAATTATTATAAAACTGTCACGGAATACCTACGTCTAATGAATTTTTATGTGAAAATTGCCACTTTGAATATTTTGGTTTTTTATAATGTACAAGGTGATTATTTATATTTCACCCAATAGCTATCTCACTTAATATTGGCAGTACGAGCACCTTTAAATAGACGAATCTGTAGTATTTGTTATGGGCATTCTGAATTCAGTACTAGTAAATGCATAATGGCATCGTAAACCTAAAAATTTTATGTTAACTTTTATTTTTTAGACGGGACACCGTGTATTTTATTTCCCCAATCCGTAAAGCTTTCTTTTCTGATTTCAAATATATATGTATAAAGGGTGTTCGGCACATGGACCGTCGAATTTTTTTGGAGCGTTGGTAGGGTCATTTGCTACCTTTTCAGTCTTGGAACCTGGGTCCTTAGTAATACGGTTACGGAGGTATGATTTTTTTATTAGGTTTTTCTAAATCACCCAAAATGTACCCTTCGAAACCCCATAACTTTTTTGCGTGGGCTTTTACATGCATTTTTTTTATTGTATTAAGTCTACATGAGTGTGTGTTTGAAAAAAAATGTATTCATTGTTACAGATAACACCACAAAATTACCACGAGGGCCTTTTATTAAAAAAAATATGAAAGTATGAAAACATCTCCACTCCTATTGAAATTTAAAAAAAGTTACAGCTATTCCGAACTGTTACTGCAACTCAGTGTTGTTAGTTGCATTCATTTATTTTCTATTCCAAAATGCTTGTTCGTTTCGTGCGGCCCACGTATGTTCATTTCTTTCTCTATGGACGTATATTTACGTATGGACATATGTTGGAGCATATGACAGTGCCAGACGAAGGAAGTAAGTAGTAGTAATTCGAATACAGACGTCGACGCTCGTTCGATGCAGTGCAAGACTTTTCTTCGTTTCTTCGCAATTTTTCTCGTTAATTTCTACAAATTAGAACTCTGGTGAAAAAGTGACTGTTCTGGCTCGTGAGTGACACGTTCAGCCGTGCTGTAAAACCAACAGGTACGCAGAAGTCGATACTCCAACATTTCGTATTTTCTTTTCGAGTCATTTTTTCTCACCGGAATTTCATTGTTAATTTCTCTTTCTTTTTCATTTAATTTCAAAGGCCGTGTCGTGCCATTTTGGTCCTTCTTGAGCCGCATATTTTCGAACCGCGTTTTCAAAATTATTGCGATCAAGCATTTTGGAATTTTTTCATTTCGTTTTTTTCATTTGCATTTATTTCATTCGGTCAATGTTCATCTAACCTCAAAAACTTGACAAGATATCGAACACATTCATAAATTCTTTAATTGCTGATATTTCTGCGCATGTTGGAGAATTTGGCTTTCATTTTCGGAACATAGACAACTCTTCGTTTGTTTTTCTCATCTATGCTCATAACCTTGATTCAAAACATAAACAAAGATTGACATTCTTGTTTTTGTTTATTTACATTTCATTATTTTCATTTGTTTATTTTCAACTCGATTTTCAATTCTATAGATTCAATCTTAATTATTTACTTTATTAATTAATTTAGTTCTTTTCAATCGGTTAGTCTATTTACTCTTTTTCGAAATTACTCAAAACAAAATTCATATTGTTTTCTGCAGTATACCTTGAATAATAATAATGGCGACAAAATTGAAACAACTCAAAGCTCGTCGTCAAATTGTTATTGATGATCTCGAGGAAATTCTCAATTTAGCACAATTCGCTGTCACTGATGAAAGTCTCCATGTTAGATTCAAATTAAGATGTGAAATACTTGACGATATTCTCGTGGACTTTCAAAATTTACATACGTCTATTGTCTCTATGATAGTATCTTCCGAAGAACCCGAATTGAACACTGAGAAGGTTATTCGAACAACCTTTATGGATAATTATTACACCATCAGAACAACTTATGTTAATTTATTTCCTGTAGTAAACATTCCAGTAAAAACCAAGACAGTTGCTCTATCAGTTCGCCAAATGTTAAACTTCCAAAGATAGTATTGCCCATTTTCAATGGGAATTATAAAGAGTGGCCTACTTTTTTTCGATATGTTCCAAAGTTTGGTACATGAAAATTCTAACTTGAGTCAAATAGAAAAGTTTCAATACCTCCTTAGTTCACTTTCTTCTCATGCTTTAAATTTAGTTAAAGGATTTCCATTGACTGCTGAAAATTATGAAAGCGCTTTTCAGACATTGGCGGAAAGATATCAAAATAAAAGACTTCTCGCTAATACGTGTTGGAAGGAAATCTGTAATGTTCCAAAGCTACAGGGTGATTCAGCTAAAGACCTTAGGCGAATTCTAGAAGTTTTTGCGGAAAACTTATCGGTATTAAGGAATTTAGGTTTACTCGTTGACCAGTGGGACTTCGTTTTATTTCACATTCTCATTCAGAAATTAGATTCAGCAACGATCAAACGTTTTGAATTGCAAGAATGTTCAACCGATATTCCGTCGTTTGTCAATTTGCGAAATTTCCTGACAAATCAGTGTATAGCCTTGGAGGCAGTAGCTCTTTCTCTTCCGTCGAAAACTCATTCAGTTTCGAATTCTCAAGTTTTGAAATCTAGTTCTCTCTCAACGAATAAAAGAAATTCGACTTTTAAATCAAATGAAAATAAAAAGAGAAATTAATAATGAAATTCCGGTGAGAAAAAATGACTGAATACGAAATGTTGGAGTATCGACTTTTGCGTACCTGGTTTCACAGCACGGCTAAACGTGTCACTCACGAGCCAGAACAGTCACTTTTTCACCAGAGTTCTAATTTGTAGAAATTAACGAGAAAAATTGCGAAGAAACGAAGAAAAGTCTTGCACTGCATCGAACGAGCGTCGACGTGTCTATTCGAATTACTACTACTTCGTACTTCCTTCGTCTGGCACTGTCATATAGCTCCAACATATGTTACGCGTCCATAGTGAAAGAAATGAACATACGTGGGCCGCACGAAACGAGCAAGCATTTTGGAACAGAAAATAAATGAATGCAACTAACAACACTGAGTTGCAGTAACATAACCGCCCACCTAAAATAGAATATTTTATGAAAAAAAGCAAATAAAAAATTGAAAAGATATCGAACATAAAGCGAAAAAATATATATACATATATACATCAACATATGTCATAACTATTGGAGAGGTAATGGACATAATTTAACCACTGATCTCTGCAGTACACCTTGAGTAGTCCGAACAGTAGCTACTCTAGCTATTTTATCAGCGCCAGGATGCAATTTCTCAATGCGTCCAAGTCGCCAGCGCAATGGAGGAGTTGATCATCTTTTATCAAGACGAGTGCACCTATTGAATAAGGAGGCGAGTTACTATTGAACCACTTTTTCGTTGTTGCAGTGTGTTCAGGTATTCTAAATTCCATCTTTTCCAAAAATCCTGATGGATACGAATTAAAAGCTGCCAACGCGATAATCGACCGATAGATAGGTGTGATAAATCTGGTTCAGGAATAGCAGTTAATGGAGCCAAAGTAAGAAAATGTCCTGGTGTCAGTGCAGATATGTCATTCGGGTCATTACTAAGCGGACATAAAGGGCGAGAATTGAGCACAGATTCAATCTGTGTGAGGACTGTATAAAACTCCTCATATGTCAGGAGTTGATGACCGATTACTCTCAATAAATGGGATTTGACAGATTTTATACCAGACTCCCAAAGACCCCCAAAATGAGGACTAGAAGGCGGATTGAAACTCCACTCAATTTTCTCTTCCAACACAGCGCCCTGCATATATTTCGAAAGCTCCTGATAAGCTCCCTGAAATTTGTTCCACCATCACTAAAGATGTGGTTACATCTACCCCTTCGAGCAATAAAACGACGCAATGCAGCAAGAAAAGCATCGGAAGTTAAATCTGACACCAACTCCAAATGCAATGCCTTCGTTGTGAAACATACAAAGAGACATATATACGCCTTTAACGATTTGGAGCCACGAGACCTAGACATAGTTATGAAGTATGGGCCACCATAATCTACTCCGACGCATTGAAAGGGTTTGAGCTGATTAATTCTCAAGGGTGGCAAATTACCCATGAGAGGTTGAGACATTTTGGGATTGACCTTGAAACACGTGTTACAGCGAGAAATAACTTTGTTTATAGCTCGTCTGGCTGATAATATCCAGACCTGTTGAGATAGAAGGAACTGTAAAGTCTGAGCACCTGGATGCAGATATATTTTATGGAAATGCTGAATAAGGAGCTCAGTAAGTCGATGAGATGAAGGAAGCAAAGCTGGGTGTTTGTGATCATAGGCCAGACCAGAAAAAGACAGACGACCGCCCACCCTGAGAACACCGTCTTCTCCAATAAATGGATTCAATTTTCGAAGTGATTTAGATATGGGATTTCCCGAGATGAGATTATCGATCTGTTCCTTGAACACAACCCGTTGAACCTGCTTTATAATGAAGAAAAGTGCATCTTTGAGATGAACTGCGGAAAATCTATATATCTTAGGAGCTTTAGAGTTCTTTATGAAGTTAACGAATCTGAAAATGTAAGCTACCACCCTTTGAACCTTGGACAGAGAGGAATACCTGGAGAGCAAATCATCAACAAACGATAGAGAAATGAAAGTTGACAAAGAGAGGTGACGCTCTTCTGTTTGTACAAGATGAAGAGAATTCTCTATTTCATCATTTGCGAAGGTGAGATGTTTGGAACGAAGCCAGTCAGGGCCTGTCCACCACAAAGAGCAGTTCAACAGTTCGGTTGGCGTTAAGCCGCGTGAAGCACAATCAGCTGGATTGTCTTTCGATTGAACATGATACCAATTTTCTGTTGAAACTAAGTCCTGAATTTGAGTAGTACGATTGCTTACAAATGTCTTCCATCGATGAGGAGAAGACTTAATCCATGTTAGAGCTACCATTGAATCAGACCAAGCAAAAATGTCATCTATTGTGAAGGCTGATTGGTAAACAGAGGAAACCACATTAATGAGTTTTGATAATAAGAGACAAGCACACAATTCCAGTCTTGGAAGTGAAATTCTCTTCAATGGGGAGACCTTTGATTTACCACCTACGAAAGAGATGTCAATGGAGCCGTCAAAATTGAAAAACTTGAAATATACCACGGCTGCGTAGCCACGCTCACTACTATCTCCGAAACCATGAAGTTCGCAACGATAAAATGATTTCGATGCAAGTTTCCGAGGTATCTTTAATTTACCCAATTCGGTTAATTCGGATTTACACTGATTCCAGCGACGGCTAACATCGTCTGGAAGTGTATCATCCCACTGCAAACCTAATGTCCAAAGATGCTGGATCAAATGTTTAGCAAGAAAAGTAAATGGAGAAAGGAACCCCAAAGGGTCGAAAATTCGAGAAAGTTCTGAAAGTATGGTACGTTTGGTACATACCTGAACAGTAGTTTCCGCAAAATAAGAAAATTCGTCCGACGAAGGAAACCACCTCAAACCGAGAATTTTGACTATCGGATCTATATCAAACTCCAAAGAATGGTGATATTGATGATCTAGAGGTATGGTTGAGAGTAATTGAGAACTGTTACTACTCCATTTTCGGAGCTCAAAACCACCACAATTCAATAAGGAAATCAGTTCCTTTTGCAACGTTTTTGCGTCTTCCAAATCATCACAACCTGTAACGACATCATCGACATAAATGTCTGTGAGCAAAATTTTGGATGCTTTCGGAAAACGAGCTTCCTCATCCTTGGCCAACTGTGCCAAAGTTCGAAGGGCAAGAAAAGGTGCTGGTGCAACTCCGTACGTAACGGTATTCAGCTGATAAGTTTTTATGGGTTCCGATGGAGAAAACCGCCACAATATTCTTTGAAAGTTTCGATGTGATTTTTGAACTAATATTTGACGATACATTTGTTTGATATCAGCTGTGAAAACGAACCGATGAACACGAAAGTTCATCAAAATGGCAATAATATCCTTTTGTAATTTAGGACCTATCAATAGAGCATCATTTAAAGATAAATGACTGGGTACATGAGCTGACGCATCGAAAACAACCCTCAACTTTGTGGATGGACTGTTTGGTTTGATTATACAATGGTGAGGGATATAAAAAGTATTTTCATAATCCGAACTCGTAGAAATTAATGACATATGATCTTTTTCTAAATATTCCTGCATGAAAGTAGAGTATTCCCGGTATATATTCTGGTTTTTAATAAGTTTACGTTCAAGGGATAAAAACGACGTAGTGCGAGAGAATATGTGTCACCGAAAGAAAGTGTTGACTGATCAGGTTTAAATGGTAATGCCACAGTGTACCGTCCAGATGTATTTCTAGAATAGTTCTGAGTGTATAAGTTCTCACAAAATTGATCTTCTGGTGATACAATGACATTCTCTGAAACTTCTTCAAGTTCCCAAAATCTTTTCAACGAGGAGTTTAAACCTGATTCAGACAATGACAAATGAAAATTGTTAACTGATATGTTAGGTGATTGAATCTTTCCCATGAAAACCCAACCAAACACTGTCTCAAGTGCTGTTGGTTCTAAACCGTTACCCTCGATACGACCCGGTCGAATTATTAAAGAGAATATATCCGCTCCGAGGAGAAGGTCTATTGATTTCGGAATGGAAAAGTTCGGATCTGCTAACTTCTTGTTATGGACACAATTCCAAAACGAATAATTTACGAAAGAACTCGGCATTTCCGCACAAATCTTCGGAATCACGACGGCATCGAATGTAAAAGATGGATTTATTTGACCTGATGGACGAATAGTACATTCAGTGCTGCAATTAGCAGAAGATGAGCTTTCACAAATTCCATTTATCGAAAATGAAGCTTCACAAATTTTCAAGCCTAATCTATTTACACACGATTGAGTTATAATATTTATTTGAGAGCCTCCATCTAACAGAACTCGGACCTTCTGATATCTACCCCAAGCATCACGAATTTCGACCTCAGCGGTTGCCAAGAGAACGGTAGAATTTGAAGAAACATTGGTTAAAACTTGAGCTGAGCCTGAATCCGATGAATTTGCAGCATTGAAATGAAACGTCTCTGTTGAAGAATCATTATCCGCATTATTGCGCATGTGCAACAGGGTATGATGCTTTGCGTGGCAAGTACGACAATTTGACCTTGAAGAACAATTGTTAATCTTATGTCCAGAATGGAGGCAATTGATACACCAATTTTTGTTCTTCACAATCTTGAACCGATCTTGAACAGTTTGTTCCAAAAATGATGGACATTTGTAAATATTATGAGCTAACTTGCAATAATTACAGGTTAAACGTTTCTTGAATGATTCAGTTTCCGTTTGAACGAGAAGAGTCGAATTTCTTTTATTCGTTGAGAGAGAACTAGATTTCAAAACTTGAGAATTCGAAACTGAATGAGTTTTCGACGGAAGAGAAAGAGCTACTGCCTCCAAGGCTATACACTGATTTGTCAGGAAATTTCGCAAATTGACAAACGACGGAATATCTGTTGAACATTCTTGTAATTCAAAACGTTTGATCGTTGCTGAATCTAATTTCTGAATGAGAATGTGAAATAAAACAAAGTCCCACTGGTCAACGAGTAAACCTAAATTCCTTAATACCGATAAGTTTTCCGCAAAAACTTCTAGAATTCGCCTAAGGTCTTTAGCTGAATCACCCTGTAGCTTTGGAACATTACAGATTTCCTTCCAACACGTATTAGCGAGAAGTCTTTTATTTTGATATCTTTCCGCCAATGTCTGAAAAGCGCTTTCATAATTTTCAGCAGTCAATGGAAATCCTTTAACTAAATTTAAAGCATGAGAAGAAAGTGAACTAAGGAGGTATTGAAACTTTTCTATTTGACTCAAGTTAGAATTTTCATGTACCAAACTTTGGAACATATCGAAAAAGTAGGCCACTCTTTATAATTCCCATTGAAAATGGGCAATACTATCTTTGGAAGTTTAACATTTGGCGAACTAATAGAGCAACTGTCTTGGTTTTTTACTGGAATGTTTACTACAGGAAATAAATTAACATAAGTTGTTCTGATGGTGTAATAATTATCCATAAAGGCTGTTCGAATAACCTTCTCAGTGTTCAATTCGGGTTCTTCGGAAGATACTATCATAGAGACAATAGACGTATGTAAATTTTGAAAGTCCACGAGAATATCGTCAAGTATTTCACATCTTAATTTGAATCTTACGTGTAAACTTTCATCAGTGACAGCGAATTGTGCTAAATTGAGAATTTCCTCGAGATCATCAATAACAATTTGACGACGAGCTTTGAGTTGTTTCAATTTTGTCGCCATTATTATTATTCAAGGTATACTGCAGAAAACAATATGAATTTTGTTTTGAGTAATTTCGAAAAAGAGTAAATAGACTAACCGATTGAAAAGAACTAAATTAATTAATAAAGCAAATAATTAAGATTGAATCTATTAAATTGAAAATCGAGTTGAAAATAAACAAATGAAAATAATGAAATGTAAATAAACAAAAACAAGAATGTCAATCTTTGTTTATGTTTTGAATCAAGGTTATGAGCATAGATGAGAAAAACAAACGAAGAGTTGTCTATGTTCCGAAAATGAAAGCCAAATTCTCCAACATGCGCAGAAATATCAGCAATTAAAGAATTTATGAATGTGTTCGATATCTTGTCAAGTTTTTGAGGTTAGATGAACATTGACCGAATGAAATAAATGCAAATGAAAAAAACGAAATGAAAAAATTCCAAAATGCTTGATCGCAATAATTTTGAAAACGCGGTTCGAAAATATGCGGCTCAAGAAGGACCAAAATGGCACGACACGGCCTTTGAAATCAAATGAAAGCAAAAGAGAAATTAATAATGAAATTCCGGTGAGAAAAAATGACTGAATACGAAATGTTGGAGTATCGACGATTGCCTACCTGGTTTCACAGCACGGCTGAACGTGTCACTCACGAGCCAGAACAGTCACTTTTTCACCAGAGTTCTAATTTGTAGAAATTAACGAGAAAAATTGCGAAGAAACGAAGAAAAGTCTTGCACTGCATCGAACGAGCGTCGACGTGTGTATTCGAATTACTACTACTTCGTACTTCCTTCGTCTGGCACTGTCATATAGCTCCAACATATGTTACGCGTCCATAGTGAAAGAAATGAACATACGTGGGCCGCACGAAACGAGCAAGCATTTTGGAACAGAAAATAAATGAATGCAACTAACAACACTGAGTTGCAGTAACAACGAGTTGCAGTAACACTGGACTCTTTTCCAAATTCATGGATAGGCAGAGCCGGCCCCATCCCTTGGCCCGCAAGATCTCCAGACATAACACCATTAGATTACCATGTCCGGGGTAGAGCCAAAGAATTGGTTTATTTCACAGAGGTACCTACAAGAGAGGTGTTGATTGAACGCATAAACGTGGCATTTGTGGTAATGAAAGAAGAAATGTTGCTAGCCACTACAACGGTCGAAATCAGAAAAAGGTATCGGGCGTGCATTCGGAGTTGAGGAGAATAATTCGAACAGAATTTACGTTAAAGAATCGTGTTACTTTACTTTGTAAATAAACAATCATACAAAAACTGTATTTTACTAAAATCTGTCCTGACTTTGCTATTTTATCTAAAACACTATTTGTAGTATTTTTTATTTATTGACTAACGTAAATAGCATACTTTTAGAACTGCGATAAACCAAGGAACTTTATAAAATAAAATTAAGTTCGCAATAAATGCAACTTTTTTTAATTTCTTTTAGAAGTAGAGATGTTGTCATGTTTTCATATTTTTTTAATAAAAGGCCCTCGTGTTAATTTTGTGGTGTTATCTGTCACAATAAATACTTCTTTTTCGAACACACACTCATGTAGACTTAATACAATAAAAAAATGCATGTAAAAGCCCATGCAAAAAAAGTTATGGGGCTTCGAAGGGTACATTTTGAGTAATTTAGAAAAACCTAATAAAAAAATCATACCTCCGAAACCGTAATACTAAGGACCCAGGTTCCAAGACTGAAGAGGTAGCAAATAACCACCAACACCCCAAAGAATTTGACGGTCCATGTCCCGAACACCCTGTATATTTATTGAGGTTATCTCTAGCAGTTTTCTGAAAATATAGATATTTTCGTATACATCTAATGCAGCTGTGGAACGCCAGACGACAACGATCCGATTTCTTTATATTAAATAAACTAAAGATAATAAAAGAACTGATATTTATTTTATTCATTCATTAACTAAAACATGAATGAAGTTCTCGAAATGTCCCACACTTAGTTCTACACACAATCGATATTTTGTGATTTAGTTTTTGAGCGTTTTTCATATAATTTCTGGATTATTATTTAGGATAACAATTTCTTCATCTATCCTGGTTGTAACAGGCGAATTTCCGATTGCTATTACTTCGGAAATCTCCGCTGAAAATTAGATCGAGACCGGCGTGATGCGAAGTCTGTGTTTCTTTCTAACGAGCATGGGGCAGAAGTGGGGTTGTCGTCGACCTAGCTTCTTCGATTCTGCATCATTTCTCGTGTTAAAATATTAGAAATTACATGTGTCTATCTTGTGTGATGATCTTTCTCGAATTGAAATTGAGTTGCAAATAGAGAGTTTGTCGTGGTGAACAGTTTTATAAAATAAAAGTCCAGTTTTTGATCAGACAAGGTTTATTCAATTTAAAATTGTCGTATTTAATTGTTTTATGTACATATACGCCAAAAGATGTCCGTCAACCAAAATTACTACGGCGGTCTCTTCAGAGGTGAAACATCCCAAAGAGATCAAATCTAGCCTCTTAGTACGTTACTCTTTTATAAGATTTTCAAAGTAGAGTTCGAGTTGAACTGCTCCACTGAATCGAAAGATTCTTTTCAGAAATCAAATAACTTGCAATAGAAATGATAGCACCTTTATTAAATTCATCAACAACTGATCGAACGAAGGATATGAAGTCCACACGTTTGAGAAATGAAACAACTAGTGCAAGCAAAGAACTGAAGATACTCATATGTGCTACTTGTGTGGACCTTAGCAGAGCTATTGATTGCGCCAATCATGATGGGATCTTGTCCAAATTGAATGATAATGATATCATAGGATGAGCTCAAGAAATGATGGAATCTTTTCACAAGAATTATATAGAATAATTGAATCAGTTCAAGAAGATACTTCCATAGAAGCTGAGGGCTGCTGTGCGTGCGTACTTCAAGACATTCTTATTGGCTTCATATGCTAAAAATATCATAGTACAAGATGGCAATAAAAGATTTGGCTTGGCAGCACTCAATATTACCTAGGCCTGAAATATAGATAGCAAACCTCGGATTGGTCCTCGAGAACAAACAGAGACAACTCAGAGTAAAAATCAATTAATAAAAGTAAAGGAGTAAAAATTACACTATAATAAATTGCTTAAATTATATGAAAATAATTTTACTCACCCTTGGGACCATCTGTTGATTTACTAGAACAGAATCTAAGGCTTTGACACCATGCAGTCTCCTACTCCAGAATACTTTGTATTTATGGATTGGTAGATCTGACTGGGGAGGATTCCAACTCAGTTGAAAACTCATACTGGTATTGCTTACCCATAGAGGTATCACAGTTATGTTTTGAGGAGCTTTAGGTGGCTTGGGATCTATTGAAAGTAAGGAGGTGCGTTAATCTAAATTCAAATGAAAAAAAATATCATTCATATATATAAGGTCACTCAGAAAGAACGCAGATTTTTTCAATAGGTAGAACAATATAAATAAGTATAAAATAGTAATTTATATTATAAAGCATGTAAGTAACATTCAACAGTCGAGGACGAGATTGCGCCCGAGTACTAGCGAGGGCTGGCAAAAAAGTTCATTGAATCAGGCTTCATTGATATATTGAAAACAGGAGCTGCTTTCATAGATTTATATTCGGCATATGACACTGTGTGGAAAAATGGATTAATTTTCGAACTCTATAACCATCTGAAGTATGGGAAAATAGTACGATTATAAGAAACTATGTTATCTCATAGAAGATTTCGTGTTTTTATTGACAATAAGAGTAGCAATTACATTAAAAAACGGTCTTCCTCAAGGATCAGTTTTAGCTCCTTTACTTTTCAATTTATATCTAAGTGATTTACCCACGACATCATCTCAGAAATTTGTTTATCCTGACGACATTGCTATTGCTTACCAACATTCGGATTTCCATACTCTGGAAAACATACTGTCATCTGATTTGGAAATTTGTCCAAATCCGAACAAAACAGAGGTATCTTGTTTCCATCTGAATAATCATGAAAAATATAGGAAATTAGCTGTAACTTTCAATGATTCTCCTATGGAACATAATTTCTATCCAAAATACTTAGGAGTTAAATTAGATTCATCTCTCAATTACAAGGCTCATTTAAATGATCTGAGCCTAAAACTGAAAACTAGGAATAATATTGTTCAGAAATTAGCTGAATTGTCTTGGGGTGCTGATGCTTCCACTCTTCGCATAGCATCTCTAGCCCCAGTTTTTTGTGCAGCTGAGTATTGTTGCTCTGTTTGGTTTAATAGTGCACATACACAAAAAATTTATGCATGCACAATTGAATACACACATGAGAATAATTACTGGCACCATAAGATCTACACCGGTTCATTGGTTACCAGTTTTGTCTAACATTGTCCCTCCCCATATTCGCAGACAGACTGCAACTCTGAATTCTTGGAACAAATATCATTATTTTCCCAATTTATTTCAAATTATTTCATATATTCCACAAAATAGAATTCCCATATTGAAGTCACGTAAATCATAGTAGCATAATACGTTCTTCAATATAAACAAAAGTGATAAAGAATTATGGAAGACTGAGTGGAACTCTTACGAAATGTTCAATAAGTATCTCGTTTCTGATCCTTCTGAAAAAGTTCCTGGTTTTGATCTTCCAAGAGAAATTTGGACAATTCTTAATCGTTTGAGAACATGTCATGGTCATAACAATAGCATGCTTTTCAAACGGAACTCAGTTCCTAGCGCAATTTGTGAATGTGCAGAAGCAGAGGAAACAATACCTCATCTCATCAATAGTTGTCCCATATACAGGGTGGCCATTTGAAAACGAAACAGACGAGATTACAGACGAAATAAGTTTTTTCGATAGAAATGCTCGGACAGGTCGATTTCTGTTTCGGGGGGGACAACTTAAGATTTAGGTTACGGGCGCATAGAGCTTCAACCCTTGTTGCTACAACCCCCACCCCAATTTTGAATAGGGAAGATGGGGTGAGTGATACCTTAATTCAAAGGTATTTTTATACTGATTCCAGCACAGTAATTGTTTTTTCATTTTATGCATTAGTTCTCGAAATATTCAGGCGTTGGTTAATTTTATCACATAAATCAATTTTTGCAGAAACACCAAAATTTCCGTACTTGTATTTGAAGTTGCAAAACATCTACCACCGGGCAAATGAAGTCATACCGTACGTGTTAATGCTACTAGGGTCAGATGTTCCACCAGCTGTTTCATTCACTGAAATCTTCTCCAACTGTACGGTATCAGAACGATTTGAATATGATCTAAGAAATAAGTAAAATAAATAATGTATCAGAAACTCACATCAATTAATTAAATATTCAAATTGTTCACCATTAGCTTCCATACAATGAAATAAGTTTTGTTCGGAAAGATGGCGCACATTTTGCAGCATTTCTGGAGTGATTTGACGATATTCGTTCACTATACGTCTTCTTAAATCTTCTATGGAATCGAGCTGTGTAGAGTAAATTTTACTCTTCAAGTGGCACCAAAGAAAGAAATCTAGTGGTGACAGATCTGGCGATCTGGCTGGCCATTCAATGGGACCCCTTCTTCCAATCCACCGATTTGGAAATCTTTGATCCAGATATTCTCGAACTGGTAAGGCGTAGTGTGAAGGAGCTCCATCCTGCTGAAACACAATCTGATCTTCCACATAATTTCCAGATTTGTTTTCAATAATTTCCGTCAAAATTGGATCAATGTGATTTTCCAATAAGTCCAAATACATATCTCCAGTAAGATTACAAGGTAAAAAGAACGGGCCGACAATTTTGTCACCAAATATTCCAGCCCAAACATTGAGTTTTTCTGGTTGTTGAGTATAAACTTCGTGGAACAATCTCGGATTAGCATCGGGCCAATACGACAATTGTGTCGATTTACTGTGCCGTTTCGAAAGAATGAACACTCATCGGAAAATCAAACATTGTACAGGTAATTGGGATTAGCAGTTACTCGTTCACTCATTGTATCACAAAATTCAACACGATGGTCAAAATCATCTTCGTTTAGTGAGTGTGAAAGATGGATTTTGTGCGGATGGAATTTATGATGCTTCAAAATATTCGAGTTCGTGTAGAACCAGATTCATGTGCTAGCTGCCTCGTACTCGTCATTGGATTCAGAGCAATCTGTCCAAAAACAGCTACTTCAGCTGCTTTATTTCTTTCCATGTTTCGTTTTTTATTAGCCACGAACTCGGTTTCTTGAAACTTTGACACTAATTCCAAAGCATACTTCCTATTAACATGTTTGTCTAAATGTCGTTGATTGAAGAATTCTGCGGTTCTATTCGCACATTGATTGTTTGCAAAAAAAGTGAAATTCTTTCCGCCCGCTGTGCGATTGAATAAACCATGTCGAATAATGAATTAGAACACATACAAGTCTCGATTCAAAACTAAGAATAATTCACATGTTAAAAAAACAGTAAGCCAACTTGATGATCTGTTCGTAATAAATAAAGAATTATCGATTCTCATTTTTTGAGAAAGATATTAATTCAATAATCAATAAAATGAAAATATATTGAAGCCAACTGAGAAAACACTTCATAATTAAGTCGGAAATCGTTCCACGAATTGGGACTGGAATATTTCTGTGACATCATTAATGATTTGATTTCTTTACCTGGTAATCTGATGAGAGTTATGTACGTATTTGGACTTTTGGAGATTTCTATCGATCAAGTGTTACCGCGTGTTATTGGAAATACTGCAAATTATATCGAAGATAATTTAGATTGAGTTTCAGCAAGATTAAGCTCCTTCGCAATACGCTTTGTTTGTTCGACATCTTGATTAAAGATTTCTATGTCAGTGGATTGGAGGAAGGAAGCCACAGTCATGGTTGTTTTGAAGCTCAAAATGTCGATTTTTCACAAAAACACTACAAGTGCCATGAAAACACCACTTCATTTTCAAATACTTAATTGAGAATATTTCGAGAACTAACGCATAAAATGAAAAACAATAACTGTGCTGAAATCAATATAAAAATACCTTTCAAATGAGCTATCACTCACCCCATCTTCCCTCTTCAAAATTTGGGGGTGAGGGTTGCAGTAGCAAGGGCTGAAGCGCTAGGCGTCCGTAACCTACATCTTAGTTTGTCCCCTCGAAATGGAAATCGACCTGTCCGAGCATTTCTATCGAAAAAATTTATTTCGTCTGTAATCTCGTCTGTTTTGTTTTCAAATGGCCACCCTGTATAAATTTCAAGATGGTTATAGGGCTATTCATTATGTTTCCGACACTTCCTTGGAATGGGTTATAAATTTCAAACGAATATGATACGTATATTTGTTATTCAGTATTTTTTCTGCTTTTGTCTTTTTATTTCCAGATTCGTTGTGGGCAACTTGAAGAAGTCTCTGTTTCCATCAATAGAAGACCACTCTTGATGAAAGAAGTCCCAGAAATATACTTCAGCTCATTTTTGTACCTTCACACTTAGGCGGGGAGCCAGGGTTTTTTTTACTGGGGTTTTTTCCTTAGGCTTTTATGTGATACGCCGAATTGTATGATACCCCGTCACTAACCCTGATCTATATGCTTTATTGTTTGCTAACTAAATATTGTAAGCCAAATGTTCAAAAAATATATTTATATAGATACTTTTTTTCAACCTTCTGGAATATTCCATTTTGATAGAAGACTACTGACAAATCGACGCGCTAATTGCGGATTATTGAATGGTTGAAGTATTTTTAGGAAGTACAGTTTCTGGTTTTTGAATAATTTATTTTTATTCACAACATCTCCATTGGAGGATTCATTGTGGTTTTTTTATAAAACCTTCGTTTTAACTCCATAAGATGGAGATCACTCCACTATCAAGCCACATTCTAACTTTGGTAAGTAGGAAGAGTTCTAAAGAGCATTATACAATGAAATAATTGCTATTTCCTTGTTGTATGCTTTTATTTGTTACCTTCTTGTTCTCACTTCTCATTGTTTTAATGCACTCTGCCTGTTGATTGAAAATACTGAGAGACAGACGTAACTGCTATGACCTGTCTTAACTCCGACATTATTGATCTCATAAAAGTTCACCCATCAACTGATCGAACTGAGATTCAGCCTATATATTTCATTAACTAGCATGTTGAACTAAGGGAGAATATTGCATTCAACGCCATCTCTTTGCTTTGGACCGTTACCTTCATCCTGCCATATCAACATCACTCACCATTCGGGTGGCTCGAGAGAACTCCACTACGAGAAATATTAAATAGCTTGATTTATCTTTCCTTACAGATATTAATTTCCACGGGTATAACAAAATTTTAAGTACCCATAGACGTGAAAGTAATAAAAGAAAATGATTAGCAATGCCTTTGTGCCGGCAGGGCTAGCCACGAATGAAGTATGATATCCCAAGACTCCAAGTTCTACAGTGGACCGGTGTCGAAATGACTGCCTCTCATTAGCACAGTGTGACAGCGATGATCTTGAAGGAAGTAAAGTAAAGTAAAGTAAAGTAAATTTATTCATCCAAAGACTGTTTTATACAATATAGGACAAGTCAAAAGCACAACAGAAAATAAAATGTAACAAGTGGCAAGAACTTAAATACTTGAATAATCCCAAACAAAAAATAACCCAACTTCAAAAGAAAACAAAGCAACCACTCGATATCATTTCAACCCCTCATCCTCCAAAAACTCCTTGATACTATAGTATCCTTTTCCAAGCAGCATAGATTTCACAGCCTTCTTGAATGCAAACGGATTTTGATGATCTTTTATGGAATGCGGCAGTCTGTTATATAGAAGTATTCCCATATAAGATGGATTCTGCTCTACAAACAGCCAACTTATGTGCAGGTATGGAGAGTTCACTCCCATGCCTCGTGCAATAGTCGTGGTAATCATTATTTCGCCTCAAATTATTCAGATTTGATTTAGTGAACATTATTACTTCCATTATATATATGCACGGCACGGTGAGTAAATTACCCTCAACAAACAACGGTCTACAAGAGGTAGACCTCGGCACTCCAGCAATCAATCTAATAGCCCTCTTCTGCAGTCGAAATACTCTCAAACACAATGACGAGCAGCCCCAAAATATAATGCCATATTTTATTCTAGAATAGATGTGAGAATTATAGTACATCATCATTATACCAGAATCTGTCAAACTCTTCAACCTATATAGAGCATAACAGGAGGACGACAAATTTCCGCAAACTGAATCCACATGTCTATCCCAGCCCAAACTGTTTTCCAGACATAAACCCAAAAATTTCGTTTCAGTGACCTGTTTTATGCTTTTACTTTCATTTATTATTAAAAGTGGCTCTGTGTTGTTCTTGTTTCTAGGTGTGAAATTTATGATCACTGTCTTGTCCAGGTTCAGGTACAATCTGTTTTTATTGAACCACTCCACAAATTTTTCAACATATTTTTAGCATTCTCTATTAGGCTCTTTCTTTCTGCTTGACTACACAGATAGCTGATATCATCTACAAACATTTTGATGAAATCTCTACGATCCAGATCAGGTAAGTCGTTCATATACAATATAGAACTCCGCACTCAGTAACCTGCACACTTGACCTCGCACCGTCCAACTCAACAATCTGTCGTCTTCCCGTCAAACAGGCCCTAAGAGTCTCGAATACATTTCCCCGCAGTCCGTAGGCCATTAATTTATCCAACAATATTTCGTGCCTAACCAGGTTGAATGCTTTACTGAGAGGCTGCTGAGAGGAGGCTGCCAGTCTTAACAAAGAACGTGAGGAACCTTCCAGATATGTCTAGAAAAAGCGCAAACTACATCTTGAACACTGAACCAGCCGCGCTTTCTCTGTAGCGGAAATATTCATCAGAGGACCACTGGCGAGATGAGGGGGTTCACTCGCTAAATTGTCCCATTCTGGACGGGAAATTTATAAAAGGAAATGATTAGTAATGTCTTTGTGCTGGCACGTCCTCCCTCAGGATCATCAGTGGCATACTGTGCTTATACCCTGAGATGGCCAAGAATGTTTAGAAAAGTATTCCTGAGTTCGTGCTGTCTATGTACAGTACGATAATGAAAGAGGGGAGATTTGCCGATGCATGGCGGGCGACTTCGGTCGTGGTTCTGCTGAAGTCCATGGATAAACCCAGGACAGAGGTGGGGTCATATAGGCCGACCTGTCTCTTGCCTGTGTTGAGGAAGATCCTGGAGCGAATTTCAAGGCTAGAGGCAAAGACTGGGAGTATGTCTGACAGAGAGTTTGGCTACTCGAAAGGGAAGTTAACTGTCGAAGCATGGAAGGTAGTTGAACGGGGGAGTCGTGGAGGCCCAGGACAAATATGTTCTGGGCATCTTCGTCGACTTCAAAGGGCGTTTGACCACTTAAAGTGGGGGTATATCCTGAACCGACTAGATGAATTTGAATGTGATGAAATGGCACAGTGGAATAGCTATTTTCGCTCGAGAGAAGCCCGAATGACAGGTCAGTTTGAAACGGTTGTGAAAGAGGTAACGAGAGGGTGCCCACAGGATCCATTGCTGGACCCAAAATGTGGAATGTATGCATTGATGAATTGCTAAAGACGTATTCTATCTCTGAGCACAAGACAGTATGCATGGTGCTAAAAGGGAAATTATCTATTCCTCCACAGATAAAGATGAATCGGAAAAGCACCAAATATGTCAGAAGTACGAAATATCTAGGTGTAAGGATAGAAGAAGGGCTCAGATTCTCTGGGCACTTCTCGGATGTAAGAAGCATGTTAGTAAAACTAACTGGATGTCTTCCATGGGACTTATTGTCTGTTGAGCTGGGTGTGGGGTACAAGCTCAAAAAGGGTTTGTCCCTGAATGCATTTGATCGTATGTATGTAAACGAAAGAGAAACTAGTCTCATGGAGAGATTGAAAGATCTAAAACAAACGCTGAAACGCTGAGACAAGAATGGCAGGAGAGGTGGAACATGAGCGTCAAAGGCAGAGTCACGCATGGCTTTATACCAAGTGTTGGCTTTGCTGAAGACAATGAATGGTTTAACCCGAACCTGTACTTGGGATTTCTTATTACAGGTCACGGGAGCATGAACGAGTTTCTGCATAGAAGGGGTATCAGCGAGAGCGATAGAGACGTGGAAAAACGTACTATTTGAATGCAGCGGATATGCTCACCACGTAATGTGGGTTATAATAAAAATGATAGAAGTAGAAAAGCTTTTGCTGACTGGATGGAAGATAATAATATCTATTTAATTTTTGATGGAAAGGATGTACCTTCTTTTCATTCTTCTCGATGGAATAGAGGCTACAATCCTGATCTCTGCCTAGTGCCTTGTGACAATACTTGCAAACCGCTTCCTGTAAAGCGTCAAATTTTAGGAGTTTTTTCTCATAGCCAACATAGGCCTATTCTGTTAACCTTATGAAGTTTCATTAAATATGCTGAATGTTTAAAAAGACCTCGTTGGAGTTTGAAGAGAGCAAATTGGATTGAATTTGCTAAGAAAGTAGACAGTGATATTAGGTGGCTTAAACCCATCCACGATAACTATCACAGATTCATAGGTGAAAGCCGCAGCAAAAAAGTTCGTTTCAAGAGGTTTCCGGAATGATTGTATTCCAGGTTGGTCGAAAGAAATCAATAATGTTTATAAGGACTATAAAAAATCACCATCCGTTGATAAATGTGAAAGGCTTATGAATTCTATCAATACAAGCCGAAAAGAGAAATGGGATAGTGTTGTATCAAAAATGAATTTCACACATTCGAGTAGGAGTTCATGGGATATATTGAGAAAATTAGGTGAAGCTACTCCTCTTACCTCCTCATCATCAAAAATTGATCCCAATTTAATCGCACGCCGCCTAGTTAATGTCTCTGAATCAGTCAATTTATCCCAATCTAAAATGAGGAATGTGAAGAAAAAATTACAAATATTCAGGAGATCAGCTCCTACTTTAGAACATGTGTCACATCCATTCAATATAGATGAATTGAGGGCTGCAATCAAGTCTACCAAATCTCGAAAAGCAGCAGGTTTTGACAGAATTTATCCAGAATTGATCAAACATTTAGGAAAAAAGACCTTGTCTTGGTTATTGTCTTTCTATAACAATATTCTGAATTCAGGAAACTTTCGTTCCGAATTTCGTAAGGCTAAAATAATGGGGATTTTGAAACGAGGAAAAAATCCTTGCGATCCTAGTAGTTATCGACCCATCAGTTTATTGAGTGTTTCTTTCAAGATATTAGAAAGGCTAATCCTTTTAGAATTGATTCTTCTATAGAAAATGCTTTACAAAATTTCCAGGAGGCTTTAGGAAAAACAGAAATTGTTCGGATCAGGTTCTCAGCCTTACAACTTTCATAGAATCAGGCTTCAATGATAAGTTGAAAACAGGAGCTGCTTTCATCGATTTATCTTCGGCATATGACACTGTGTGGAAAGATGGTTTAATTTTCAAACTCAGTCTGAAGTGTGGGAAAATGATACGATTATTAAAAATTATGTTATTTCATAGATGGTTTCGTGTTTTTATTGATAATAAGAGTAGTAATTTCAAAACATTGAAAAACGGACTTTCTCAAGGATCAGTTCTAGCTCCTTTACTTTTTAATTTATATCTGAATGATTTACCCACAACATAATCTCAGATATTTGTTTATGCCGACGACATTGCTATTGCTTTCCAACATTCGGATTTCCATACTCTGGAAAACATACTGTCATCTGATTTGGAAATTTTAAGGAATTATTTTATCGAGTGGCGATTATGTCCAAATCCCAACAAAACAGAGGTATCTTGTTTCCATCTGAATAATCATGAAAATATAGAAAATTAGCTGTAACTTTCAATGATTCTCCTATTAAACATAATTTCTATCCAAAATACTTTAGGAGTTAAATTAGATTCATCTCTCAATTACAAGGCTCATTTAAATGACCTAAGCCTAAAACTGAAAACAAGGAATAATATTGTTCAGAAATTAGCTGGATCGTCTTGGGGTGCTGATGCTTCCACTCTTCGCACAGCATCTCTAGCCCTAGTCTTTTCTGCAGCTGAGTATTGTTGCTCTGTTTGGTTTAATAGTGCACATACACAAAAAATTGATGCATAATTGAATACATCCATGAGATTAATTACTGGCACCATAAGATCAACACCGGTTCATTCGTTACCAGTATTGTCTAATATTGTCCCTTCCCATATTCGCAGACAGACTGCAGCTCTGAATTCTTGGAATAAATATCATTCTTTTCCCAATTTATTCCCAATTATTTCATATTTTCCACAAAATAGAATTCCCAGATTGAAGTCACGTAAACTATTATGGCATAATACCTACGTTCTTCAATATGAACATAAGTGATAAAGAATTATGGAAGACTGAGTGGAACTCTTACGAAATGTTCCATAAGTATCTCGTTTCTGTTCCTTCTGAAAAAGTTCCTGGTTTTGATCTTCCAAGAAAAATTTGGACAGTTCTTAATCGTTTGAGAACAGGTCATGGTCGTACCAAAGGCATGTTATTCAATAGAACTCAGTTCCTAGCGCAAGTTGTGAATGTGGAGAAGCAGAAGAAACAATACCTCATCTCATCAATAGTTGTCCCATATATAAATTACAAGATGGTTTTAGGGCTATTCATGATGTTTCCAACTCTTTCTTGGAATGGGTTATAAATTTCAAACGAATATGATACGTATTTTTGTTATTCAGTTCTTTTTTCTGCTTTTGTCTTTTTATTTCCAGATTCAATGTGAGCACCTTGAAGAAGTCTCTGTCTCCATCAATAGAAGATCACTCTTGAAGAAAGAAGTCCCTGAAATATATTTCAGCTTATTTTTGTATTTTCACACTTAGACGGGGGAGCCAGGGTTTTTTTTTGGGGGGGGGTTTCCCTTGGCTTTTATGCCATACGCCGAATTGTATGACACTCCGTCACTAACCCCTGATCTATATGCTTTATTGTTTGCTAACTAAATATTGTCAGCCAAAAGTTCAACAGAATATATATATAGCGGATATGCTGAAGAAAGGAGAGTAATTCTAGAGGGTATGCTAGTGGGCGCTAGAATATCCACGAATGTAAGCTGGATGATTGCAACGAGAGATAGATACGAAAGAATGGGCTGCTTCTCTCGGATGTTTTCAATGAGCAAAGGAATAGAACTATTATAGACTCTTTGAGGGATTCTTCCCTTGGAAATCTTAATGTGGGAGACGATTCATTTATCCTTTTTGGGGGTAATGTGGTGCAGGGCGATACTGGTGTTCAAGGCGCACTTTACTGGCTCCGATGTGGTGGTGGGTCGGAGCACTGCCCTTGGGGCTGGGGTGTGCTGATTCCACAAGGTATCGACGGGAATTGGTGACCCTGCACAGGTAACCCTAACTTGCTTAAGCTAGGCATGGGCTCTCAAGGACCAAAAGTAGCGAGGGAATGCGTTTCCGAAGCATGTCCAAAGGATGACGCTATAATCCTTACCATGGGAGGTGCAGATGCCCGCACGTGGGTGTTCTCGCTGCACTCGGGCGTGCCGGTGTAGGGGGTTCATCCACCTGTCTGTCCAATTGAGATCGGATTCGTAGGGGCAGTGGTTGAAAGCCCGCATGCTGGGCGATAAAGAGCTTGCTCCTTTGACGTGTGAGTTGCGGTTGTCAACTCGGGAATTAGCCTGCAAAGCTAATAGAGGCTGGGATAGGGCCTCCCTCGACCAGTAGGGGCCTAGAACTTGAGTTTTCGATGCCGGACTGGTAGCGAATCATTTATTTGTGACGCGATGCTCATAGGGCATTTCTCTATCCCTCGCCATCAGGGGACGTGGTCATAAGACTTCAGTTGGGAAGGCTACGTTAAATAAATATGTTTTTGTGTGTGCTTGATGAGAGGCAGTCACCTCGAAACCGTTCCATAGTTGAACTTGGGGTCTTGATTCTCTTCATCACTACAGCGATGGTTCTTTGGGACTGTCGTTCCTTTGTATTAGACTAAGTAGAACTGGCCAAATGTATTTATGCTTAATATTTTGATCTTATTCCTACAATATTGTTAATATACAGGGTGAGCCTTTGGCCACTGCGTTAATTTTAACCATAGATTCTTGACGTCAAAAGAAACATTTTCTTCCTATAACATTTTTCCAAATTTGGCCCCGTTCAAAAGATATAGGGTGTTGAAATTTCATAAAAATTGCATTTTCACCTGTAATATTCAAACGACAATATCAATTGAAATGATCTCTTGTAGAAGGTTTTTGATAACAGTCATGCATATTTTGACATCAATAGATTTATTCCATTTCTTGTGGATTTCTCACTACTACTGTACAGATTAGTTGAATTGCATGAAAAACAAATATCACTTGACCTAAAGGTACATATCTTGTACTTCATGGAATCATTAGTCTTTTTGAAGATAAAATCATTTTTTCTCATAAATTGCACCATTCTTGAGATATTTCAAGTCGAAAGGAATTATTACAATTTTGTCCAAATTTTCTGATTTTCCCAAATCCAACTCTGTGCTGAAATGATTCAATAATCCGATTTGTTCAATGTTGCCATATTTTATGTCTTTATGAAATATTTTTACAAAAGGTTTGGGGAAATCTCTTTAGTCTATGGTTCCACCACTAAACACTATAGATGAAATTAATCACTGAACAATTTTTGTCTTACATTCACCACAAAATCTAAATTGCCATTTGCTGTATTCATTATTAATGATGTCTAGCACCTTGTTTGATATTCACCCCATAGTAATATTCCATAATAAATAGAGAAAAGTTTTCATCACTCACATAGGTACTTCGGTATATTCTCATGATGGCTGTTGAAATAAGTAATGTATTTTCTGTCAGAACCTGTTGAATTGAAGACTTGTCTTTGTGAAGAGCTGGTTCTTTATAGCTTCTGACTTTCAGGGTTCATCAAATTATATCTATTCTAACATAGGAATGCTTCAAATTAAGCTCGTATGAGTTTTAAAAGCTTCGAACCCAGTCTCCAAGATTTGTTATGTACCTTGATAGAAGTTTTTTCACATCTTTATTTTATATACCGATTCAACCTGCTTCACAAACTTAGAAGATAATAGAATTTGACTTAGTTTTAATATTTTTGAATGTTTGTTATGATGATATGGTTTATTAAAATTCAATCAATATTGGAACTGGAAACTATAGTCTTATAAACAAGAAAGATTAGAATAGAATGCATTTTCTGGCCATAATCATTTAATAATGAATTGAATAATTTCAAACTATCAAAACTGGACGACTTTTAGCTGAAAGGAACCATCCCACAATTTTGTGATTTTTGGATTTACGCATAATATTACATTAATAGCCGTAACCTTTACTGCAAAAAATCCAAGCCACATTCTGGTACCTAGCGCCATCTGTTGACCAATGAACCAACCAACAAAATTTGTTAAGCATGTAACCTACCTGCAGAAAAGATCCAAGCGCCTTTTTTCCTTTCTGCAGAACAGAAGAGACAAATTTGGCTCTACAATTTGGGACTTCATTCCGGCTCAACCAACAAGGGTCATTTTTATATCTGGACTGAAAACGAGGCAGGTCGAGGAGCACAAGAAATTGGATCATGTTTATTAAAACATATTAAAGAAAACCTCTTTAACGTAACTGAGTTAATTTTGTGGTCGGATTCCTGTGGGGGTCAAAACCACAACATTAAGATGACACTCATGCTCAAAGCTGTTCTGCAGGCACACCCCTCTTTAAAAATAATTCGTATGCGTTTTCTTGTATCTGGGCATAGTTTTCTCCCGAACGATTCGGACTTTTCCGACGTCGAATGTAGGCTTAAACATCAACAGCGCCCTTACCTGCCAGATGATTATATAAAAATCATGAAAGACTGTCGAACGAAAAATAAATTCAAAGTTTCGCGAATGCTATCTACTGAATTTTATGGGACCACTGAGCTAAAAAAACAAATAGTAAATAGAAAAGTGGATGTTGAGAACAAAAAAATTTGCTGGTTAAAAACACGTGAGATACTTCTTGATAAAGAAAAACCATTTTCAATTTTTCTGAAAATAAATTCTGAAGATAACTCGTATGCTGAAATAGATATCAGAAATAAACAAATAGGTCGTCCGGCATTATTTAAAGATTTGCTAATACCAATGTGGCCTGAAGGAAAAAAAATATCACATCCAAAGGTAGAAGACATAAAATCTGTGATGCACTTAATTCAGAACGATTACAAGCAATTTTATGAAAATATAACCGGCACAGACATCGTAGACGATGTGGATGGATTCAGTGGAGCACCTGATTTTGAAGTGGAACCCATAATAGATGAATAAATAAAAAAACAATATGTATTTTTACCTATTTAGTTAAGCAATGAAGTATCTTTAACCAAAAAGTGCTAACTTTTTTTTTACAGAAAAGAACCAACCCACAAAAACCAATAAATTCAAGCGAAGTATGTAATTTTTTAATTTTTAATAATTCATATCGTATATGCATATTTAAAGCCCAATTATGTTATCAATTAAATTTATATCTTTATTGTGTAATTAATTTTTCATAATTGTCAAATCTATAACGCATAAATACTCAATAACTTGTTTTTGGGGTTGGTTCCTTTCAGCTGAAAGCCGTCCAATTATACTTACAATATTTTTCATTTTTCTTTTGAAGAAAGATTGTACAAATGACTGTTGACAGTTTCAAACAAAATCAAAACAAAACGAACCACAGAACACTATTTTATTGGGAACTTCCCACCACAGAGACGTTATAAAAACATTTTAATGTGATAATAAGTCACTCTGGTTATTCTGAGAAAAATATAATAATAAAATATATAACTGAAGACCAATAATGGTTACAGATATCATCTTTCATTTAAAAACTTTGCAATTATTATTTTTTTCTCTCCTGGGTTCGGTAATAAAGTAATATTCTATTGTAAGGTATTAAAATTTGACATAATCTATCAATAACCATTATTCAATATTTATGTTCTTGTTTACGTAATTAAAACCAAAAATTTACGCATGTTCAGTAATTAATTTTAGTCTGAACAGAATAGATTCATATTTATGATCTAACAAAAATTTTTTTATTAAAGAACACCTAGTTGGTTATTCAGTACCAAATTTAGGTGATTAAACTCAATTTTTTCAAGCAAGTATGATTGCACATCTAAATCTGGGAATATTTGTAATCTATCCAAGTAAATTGTTTTTGGGATTCAGTACATAAAATAATAATCAAGCAAAGTAATATCACTTTAAAATAGATATTCGTAGTGACATTATTCATTGTTGTTAAAGATTTCGAAAAAGATTTTCATATTTTTAACAGTATGATATCAAGAGACCTCATAGACCTGTTCACTAGTCAATACTTAAGACAGTCTGTCAAGGGGAAGAAACTTCAGAAATATCAGTGTTTGGAAAATCAAAGATGATTTTTTCTGGATTTGAGTGAAAAAAAAAGCAATGTGACAACCTCTTGCCTTGGAAGTTTTCATAGAAATGATGGTTTTCATGAATTGGATATCTTATGAAGAAAATTACAAATGTATGATGATAACATCCTATAATTCTGAGGTTTTCTTTGGAATTTCTCACTAGAAAGGAATGGTTCATAAACTTGTTTATAGTGTTGAATTTTTTTTAACAGAAAATTAGTATTTCGTATCTTTCTTCTGAATGTGGACCTCATCGGATGAAACATGAGTGTGTGAATAATTTTTTTAGAGGGAAAATAATGTTTTTAAACAATTCAGATTCAATAGTGGATGCTGTGAAAGGTATTTTTCATTCAAACTAAACTGGACAAAAGAGGGGTATTTGCCCAATGTGAAAATATAGAATGCTTATAACTTAAGTATAAAGTGTTCTTTTTGATCTCAAGAACCTATGGTTAAAATTAACGCACTGGTTAAAGACTCACCCTGTATATTTTCTCAAACACTGAACTGTTAAAATTCAATGGATCATTCAACACTATACTACATCATCCAATGAAATCGCTCAATTTTTGAAAACGGACCAATAGAAACAAACTCTATCTGAAAACACTCAACCTCACAGTGTTTTCACTTTTAGAAATTTGTTTTTATCAAATGCCTAATTTGCATAGGAATATTAATACGTCCGGATAGCTTTTGCCGTTGGTGGAAGTAGCGGTCGTTATGGTCACGATAAACAAGCAGTTGTTATCGATAACAGCACATTTGGCAGTTCTGTCAGTTTATTTTCGTATTTTACCATAAAGTAGATAAAAATGAAACGTTTTGGGAATTATAATATTACTTCAATTGAGGAAAGTGTGAAGAAAAGTGTGCCGCTTAATACAGTGAAATCAAGATCCTCTACATTTGGAAACAATTTGAAGAATTCTGTGCTGCCTGGGAATACCTTGTAAATGAAAAAACAGAGCTCAATAATATTATGCTAGACTGGGCTTTCAATATGAAGAAAAGAGATGGATCAGACTACAAGTAAAGTGTCGTAAAAACCTTGTGGAATAATACTGCCAAACAGCTGCAGGAAAAATTCTATTTCGAATGGGGCGTTAGGTTCGATCCATTCACAGACGTGGCTTTTAAAACGGCGCGGGATGCACGAAATGCCAAGAGGCGTATTTTGCAAGTGGGCCCTGAGAAAAGAAAAGTTAGTGCCAAGGCGAAGTCTTTGGAGCAACACAAAAAGGTGGTCAACTTATGTAAAGAAGATACTCCAGACGGTTTGAACAGAAAATTTCATTTTATTGCTGCATTTGAACTTGCTTGGCGCGGAGGAGAGGGTTCATCATGCCTAATTTCGCATTTCCAATTCGAAATTGAAAACGATGGTAATCCCACGGGCCGAATTGCCTAGAATCCGATATTTTCGGTGGTGCACAAAAATGTGCGTAAATGAAATGGCTGACTCCCAATACTGAAGAAGATATTGGCCCGGTGAGGTTATATAAGCTACTTGTATCCAAAAGAACTGCAACCACTGAAAGACTATTCCTTACTCCACATAAGAATTGGAAATATGGTTCATGGTTCAAAAACTTCCCAGTGGGTCCCAATACGATAGCTAAATGAACAAAAGAATCGGCAGAACTCATTGGCATCAACACAACCAAGTCGAAGATAACCAACCACTCGCATCGAGCTACTGCTGTCAGCCAATTAGCCAAAGCAAGGGATTGGCGATAAAGATTGGCTGATAAAGATAACAGGCCATTCTTCTGCAGCGTCAGTGAAACCGTATCTCCAACTGGACCAACAACATCACAAAAAAATAATCTCAGCCAAAAGGAATGAAAAAATGTCCTTCAAGAAACAACATCATTCGAAAATAATGCGCGTAATGTGTATAATAATTGTACTATCAATAATTATTATTTTGAGAATAAGGATGAATAATTTGATGTTATGCTTCCATCTGGTTATTTTTGAATAAAAAAACTATTTTTCATTTCGTTTGATTCATATTGTTGAATGATCTTTCCAAATACCACACGAGATTCGAATTTTTTTGAGAACACTCAGTCGTTTCTTTGAAAATTATACAAATTTCTTTCAAAAAACAAGAGTGTTCTCAAAAATTCTCACCTCTAGTGAGAGAGTCTTATTTTACCCACACCGGAGATTTGCTTTGTATGCAAAAAAAAAGGGTACGAAACAAACTGGCACCTAACGTTCATTAATTATTTTTTTCTGATAAACTGGCTACCAACGTACTTTGATTTATCTTATCCGTCACACAAAATCAAAAAATATTATAAAAATTCGAGTTGACTCTCATTAACATATACACTATGACATATTTCAATAGAAATGGATCAGAACTTCTTCATGAACTCTAAGTGAATAAACTTACTAACTGAAATGCTAAATGTGAAAGAGTGTTCTGAGTATCCCTTGGTACCATTCTCATTAACTGCCGCAACTCGAAATTGATACCAGCTGCCTGCTTTCACAACGTTCCTCAAAGGCTGCATCAGCTTCGTGCTTCTTGCACAGATGGACCAATGAGACAATTTGTCCTCCACGAAATAACGTCCGACGTGATGTCGTTCTTCAAGAACATAGATAATCCTCTCATTTCTTCTAGTGGCCCCTCCAGGTTTCCATTCTACGAAAACAGTCTTTTTCTTCGTCCCTCCGTAACGATGAGATCTTTTGGTATTTCAGGAACATCTACAAACAAAATGAAGGTTTGTCAGACTCAACTTAATCGAGTATGGAACTGAGCGACAATATCTCAAATGCTATCAACACCACAACTAATATTTTTGAACTCTGTTTTTATATTGTAGAGTTTATAACTTTGAAAATACAAGATGCTAACTGAATTTCCTTCACCAAATCTAGCAACAGCGTTGGGAAATACTAACTCTAATGGAGAAAAAAAATCTCATTTGAATCAACTATGGAACTAGGAATTACATTCTTGAGTTTTACGCAGTTATACAGGCTGTTCCTGAATTGAACGTACAAACGAAAAGGGGAGATTCCTTAAGTGATTTTAAGAAAAAAAGTCCCATAAACATGGGGTCGCAAACGTTCCGTTTTCGAGATACGGAGTCTTGAAGTTTTTTTCTCATAGTATCTACACTTCACAAGATATACAACTGAAATTTGGCATAGATATTACTTTTGAGAGTTCTCACCTCGTGACATGGCAATTTCGATAAAAGACCTACAGGGTGATATTTTTTCTGGAACACTGCCACCTGTTCTTCTGCAGAACTTTTTTTTGGTGAGCAACTGTTAATTTGAAAAAATGTTAAAAGAAGCTTCGTTCTTATACTAAAATTTTCGGTCTCATCTAGTTTGGTCGTATCTACCAACGATTTCGAGAAAAAAAATTTTGGATGATTCCCTCGAAATTCTCGTGAAAATCCAAATTATAATAATAATAATAATATTCTTTATTTACCTAACAGGAATATCCCAATTACAGGGTAAAGTAATAAGCATTTGTACATTACAACGTGTTACAGCATTTATGAAATAATATAATCCAAAAAATAAAAACTACAAACAATGAGAGATACTCTCAAACTTCGAACCCCACACAATTCAAATCCCAAAGTTAACCGAACACATCCATCCCCAGTCTATCAGCACTCCGACATAAACTATAGATGGGACATCGCTAGAACATATTTGTACGTGCTGTAGGCAAGTAAAACGTACTTGTAGATCTTTACACCAATCTTGGAACATTCAGCATAATTTTTGACAGCAAATAAGGACAGTCAATTCTGTAATTTAGGAGTCTCTGAGCGAATCTTGCACATTGTTCTTCACGTCTTGCAAGCAAAGATGGTATTCTCATCTTAACCATGATGTCTGATAAATCTGCTCCACGCTCAGGAAACCTACCTGTACGCCTGAATATAATGTATTTGAAGAACTTCATATGTATACGTTCCAATGGCATAAGATGACAATTGTAGATGGGAAACCAGATCAAGCTGGCGTACTCCAGTTTACTGATGACATATGTAAAGTACAATTTTCTGAGAACCGATACATCCTCGAATTCGGCTGTTGCTCTTAGTACAAATCCCAATGTTCTGCTAGCCTTGATACAGAGCTCCTCAATGTGGGGAATGAAACTGAAAGTAGAATCGAACAAGACTCCAAGATCGTGAATCTGATCCATCATGGCTATGAGATGGTCACCTATGTGATAGCAGAAGTTGATCGGTTGCGATTTTCTCGTGAACGTGATTTTGAAACACCTTTCCATGTTGAGTATCAGCCTATTGCGTATACACCACTCGTTAATATATTCCAGGCTTGACTGAAGCAGTAATGAATCCAGAACATCAATTATCCTCAGGTAAATCTTAAAGTCGTCCGCAAATGCTAACGCTGGACACTTCATAGAGGTCAGTAGATCATTTATGAATATAATGAACAGCAGTGGTCCCAAGTTAGATCCTTGTGGCACGCCACAAGAGAGAACGTACTCGAATGATGTAAAACCATTGTAAAACACATAATTCACTCTCCCCTCAAATACGATCCCAAAAGCTTTACATAAGCAGGGCAAAGACCAAAAGATGTCAGCTTCCGCAGAAGAATATCATGATGAACTGAATCAGAGGCCCACAAAAAATCAGTGTACATCACGTCAATCTGACTCCCATCATCAGAAAACTCAGATACATACTGTGATATTGTTGCCAAATTGGTCACAGTGGATCTTTCTCTGAAGATTCCATGCTGTTGTGGGGAAATAAATGAGCTAACGTTGAAATAAATATGCTTATGCAATATCTACTCGAAAACTTTAACGAAGTTGAACGATATCGAAATGGGTCTGTAGTTTTTAACCTGAGATTTATCACCCTCCTTGAACACAGGTACTACACGCGCTCTCTTACATCGATCGGGAAATGTACACGTTCTCAGACTCAGGTCTATAATATGGTGCAGTGGTCCAGCCAGCACCTCACTGCAGATCCTCACAAAGAATGAAGGAATAGTATCATCTCCTGCTGTTGGCTTATCGGGAAACCTCAACATGACAGAGTGAATCTCTTCCCTGGAAACCACAGGCTTAGGAATCATCGGTGATTGAATTAAGGTATCTGAATCCCACTCATCTACAGTACACTCCTCTTGTACTGGACCCGAAAAATGCTCCGCAAACAAATTGACGATATCCTGCGGTCCCCATGTGATGCTTCATTACCATGGATTATACCTGGGATCCTGGTCGTCCCCTGTTTGTGACTGATGGAACTTCCAGAGATCAGCTGGGTTGGTCCTAAGATTAACTTGTACACAGGTCAGGTAGTCATTCTATGCAGAGCTTATCTCCGATTTCACCATGGACCGCAGGCGCCGAAAATCAGCCCGGTACTCCGGTTTTCGAGTTGAGAGCCACCTCGAACGATAAAAGTTCTTCAATTTGATATGACGTTTAATATCTACAGTAAACCATATGGGAAATCTACAGCAATCAGAAATGAATCTTTTACGAGGGACATAATCATTGATAATTTGAAATAGTTGCTCATAGAAAAAATCCAATGCGCCATCGACCTGATCAAATGTCTCCAGTACTTCCTGGAAGTCAGATTTTTTGAAATCATAATGGGTGGCATTTACTTTGGGAAAATTTATTTGATGTTGCTGGGGGGAATATCTCAGTGATATATTCAGTGCTGGGTGATATAAATCTTCAGAAACGAAGGGAACCTCACAGCGGTCAACAGACACATCAAGAACATCAGAAACAAGCACCAGGTCCAAGAGCCTCCCGTCCCCGTTTCGAACGTCATTCACTTGCCGCAACTTCACAAGATCGCAGAAATGACGCAGCAACACTACCTTAGAGGAGCTGAAAATATTCGTAGCAAAACCAGGAATGTTGAAATCTCCCACTATAAAGACAGTCTCCTGAAGAAAATGAAGTTCCAACGCCGACACGAATGACTCGAGCTGGCACACAGCCACGTCCGGTGGTATATAGACCACGCAAATGATAAACGATGTCGGAACCGTACACCGACAAAGCACAACATCTATAAGTGGGACGAGGTCTCTCATAAATTCACTGTCAAGCTCCTCGAAAGATATGCAGTCGGAAAAAGCGAGCAACACTCCACCACCCCGCGACCTATTAACATTATGGAATTGTCTATCACTACGAACAAGCCCGGTGGGCAAATCTCACCATCAAGGACAGACTCACTGAGCCATGTTTCACCTATACAAACGACATCATATGTACTCTCACACATGGACTTGAAAAAAAGGGGTAGTTTGGTGTTAAGTCCTCTCGTATTCTGATGTATGATATATACTGCGATTGATCTTGAAAGGAATCAGAGGCTACATTAGCTGGGATAGACCCATTGGTAACATTTAGTTTTCCGTTACTAGAGAAACATACTTTATTTTCAGGTTCAATTCACCCTCGGACAGACGACGATTTAGCTCCGACTTAACACTTTTGAAAACCGATATCTGCGTAGGAGTTCTGTCAGGATAAATCGACAAGCTCGCGAATTCCCTCCTAACCTTGATCTTCTTGAACTTACGCATAATAATGGGAACACATTCACTGGAAGACAAACGCACCTTTATTGGTCGGGAACGTACGTCTTTCGTTGGATCGAACCTTCCTAACCTGAGCGGCTTTACATTCTGATCTGAGATCCCACACTCTGCAAAGACAGACTGGACCAAAGCCGTATCCTGACTCACCTGCTCCAGTTTGTTACCGCCCTCCTCTCTACTCCCATAAATTATAACATTTGGTGCACGTTTAGTTTTTTCGAACATTTCACAGATAATTTGTTCATTATAAACCATCTGATGGGGCAGAGGACCATCAGGCACAGGAAAACCTATTTCGACGGCTCTAGCCTGCCTCAGTTTTCGAATTTCATCTTTCAAGTCGCTTATAAGCTCAAGAATCTTTGGAATCTGATGAAGTCCCTGTTCGCATTCTATACAAATATACTTAATTCACACGCTTATTAGTTGGACGCAAATCAAAACACTTAAGTTCCGCAGCAGTCAACTCTGAGCATGCAACATGCACGTATCTACTGCAACCATGACAACGGATTAGCTTTTCAGACTCCTCCCTGATCACCTTGTTGCACGTTATGCAAGACATGATGCATTTAAAATATTGTGCCCTGAATGCTTGTGTACTGGGTGTTAAAGGATAAAACACAGGACACTCTTCACAACGGCCGGACCGATAGCCGGTGACTCACAGACAAACAAGAGGGCCGCGGAAAAACAAACAAATATTTTTGGATGGGAGTTCACCAGTACACTCGCAAGAAATTAGTCAGGCAGTTCGAACACGAAATGAAAACACCTCGTACATCTAGAAATAAATCTACCTCCGCGATAACAATATCGCATATGGAAGGGCAGCACATGTACCGATAATAATTAGAATGCGCCAATTCCCGGTTCCTATATCGAGATGACCGTCAGAAATAAACTAAACCAAAATAACAAATGAAACGAAATTAAATATTAAATTAATTTTGAAAATAAACTATCCTTCTACTTGCCGTATCCACCACTCATCAATCACCAGAAAAATTGCCGGCTGACTTATCAAACTAACACAACAAAACGGAAGCAACTGTAAACACGTCTCATCAATATGAATGTTTATAAACAATAAACAATATTATGATGGGAAGGCCAGTTTGTAAGCTGTGGTCAATGAATTCAGTGTCAGTTTTCATGGAAATTTTCCTGATCTGTATCGATTCATAAAGATTCGATAAACTTGTATAATCAACACAAGAAATGTATTACAACAAGAAATGTAAAACTAAAAAAAAATCATAACAAGAAACCTAAGTAACCGCAAATGACTGAACTACAGCAAATGTTGAAAATGTCCTCTCCCGACTTGTTACTGCAACTCATTATTGTTAGTTAAATTAATTCATTTTATTCCAAATTGCTTGCTCGTTTCGTGCGGCCCACGTATGTTCATTTATTTCCCGATGGGCGCGTAATATATGTTGGAGCATATGACCTGTGTCGAACGAAGAGTACGAAATCGGCGTTCATCCATGAAGTGCAACATTTTTCTTCGCAATCAATGAATTTCTCGATAAAAACTACAAATTAGAACTCTGGTGAAAAAAGTGACTATTTTCGTTTGAGTGCTTGGACACGTTGATTCAGCCGTACTGTGAAACCAGGTAGGCAAAAGTCAGTGCTCCAGCATTCGATTTTCTTTCGAGTCATTTTTTTCTTATTGTCAGAATTTCATTATTAATTTTCTATTTCGTTTTCGTTTAACTTTTAAAGGCCCTTGTCGTGCCATTTTGGTCCTTCTTGAGCCGCATATTTTCGAACCGCGTTTTCAAATTGTTGCGATCAAGCATTTTGGAATTTTTTCATTTCGTTTTTTCTTTCATTTGCATTTGTTTCATTCGGTCGATGTTCACGTAACCTCAAAAACTTTACAAGATATCGAACACATTCATAAATTCTGTGATCGCGGATAGATTTCTGCATGTTATAGAATTTAGCTTTCATTGCCTGAGAACATAGACAGCTCTTCCTTTGTTTTTCTCATCTAAGCTCATAACCTTGATTCAAAACATAAACAAAGATAGACATTCTTGTTTTTGTTTATTTTCATTTCATTGTTTTCAACTCAATTTTCAATTTAATAAATTCAATCTTAATTATTTACTTTATTAATTAATTTAGTTCTTTTCAATCGGTTAGTAGTAAATTCTGAATTTGGCACAATTCGCTGTCACTGATGAAAGTCTCCACGTAAGATTCAAATTAAGATGTGAAATACTTGAGGATATTCTCGTGGAATTTCAGGATCTACACACTTCAATTGTCTCTATGATTGTATCTTCCGAAGAACCGGAATTGAACACTGAGAAGGTTATTCGAACAGCCTTTACGGATAATTATTACACCATCAGAACGACTTATGTTAATTTATTTCCTGTAGTAAACATTCCAGTAAAAACCAAGACAGTTGCTCTATCAGTTCGCCAAATGTTAAACTTCCAAAGATAGTATTGCCCATTTTCAATGGGAATTATAAAGAGTGGCCTACTTTTTTTCGATATGTTCCAAAGTTTGGTACATGAAAATTCTAACTTGAGTCAAATAGAAAAGTTTCAATACCTCCATAGTTCACTTTCTTCTCATGCTTTAAGTTTAGTTAAGGGGTTTCCATGGACTGCTGAAAATTATGAAAGCGCTTTTCAGACATTGGCGGAAAGATATCAAAATAAAAGACTTCTCGCTAATACGTGTTGGAAGGAAATCTGTAATGTTCCAAAGCTACAGGGTGATTCAGCTAAAGACCTTAGGCGAATTCTAGAAGTTTTTGCGGAGAACTTATCGGTATTAAGGAATTTAGGTTTACTCGTTGACCAGTCGGACTTTGTTTTATTTCACATTCTCATTCAGAAATTAGATTCAGCATCGATCAAACGTTTTGAATTACAAGAATGTTCAACAGATATTCCGTCGTTTGTCAATTTGCGAAATTTCCTGACAAATCAGTGTATAGCCTTGAGGCAGCAGCTCTTTCTCTTCCGTCGAAAACTCATTCAGTTTCGAATTCTCAAGTTTTAAAATCTAGTTCTCTCTCAATGAATAAAAGGAATTCGAATCTTCTCGTTCAAACGGAAACTGAATCATTCAAGAAACGTATAACCTGTAATTATTGCAAGTTAGCTCATAATATTTACAAATGCCCATCATTGGCGCTCTTGTTCACCTGAACAGAGTGCTTATCAATTTGCCCAAATGTCTGTGACTTTCGAATTTTTGGGCAAAAGTGGTATCAATCGTTTTGTTTGGACCTACTGATGAATAATCCGTGGTCAAAATCGATTCTGTCCGTCCGTCCGTTCCAGTGAACACGATAACTCTCGAACGGATGAAGTTAGAGAGTTGAAACTTTCAGAATAGGTTTGAGGTATAAATATCTCGGCTAAGTTCGTTATTCGGTCAAATCGGCCGAATAGGTTCGGAGTAACAAAAAAATTTTTTTTTCAAATGACACTGTTCAAATAAAAATTTTTATGGTGCAGTTTTATCAGACGTATACAAAAATACCACTCTCGACTTCGACAAGCTAATAGTTCTGGAGATATGATTCTTCAAAATTTAAATAATTGTTTTCATTTACTCAAGAGAAAATGAGAAATGTCGTGAATTCCCCAGGGCTGTCATTGAAAGTTCATCGTCTCAGATCGATATTTGTTTGACGTATTCCGGAGTCCTCTATCACTGTCAGTTGGCGCAATATTAATCAAAAAATTTTTCACAGAGAGAGAATTCGATGTCGCTGACGTTGTCAAGATTCAGAAAAGCACTGACGTAAGTTTTTAGGAGAAGCAGCGGACAAAACTTGGGGAAATTATTACTAGTTATCTTTGAATTGAGATATAGGTTTGTTCATTAGGTAGGTTCATTAGGCGTTCATATTTGCATCACATTGTCCCATAGTACGGAAAAAGACTATTGTTTATCTGATCAGACTGCTTATAGATTTATTATGGTTTGAATATTTACTCGCAGGTAGCTCAACAAGAGCGCCAAAGCAATCTGACCTCACGTCAGTGCTTTCTGAATTTTTTTAGAACAAACTGTTCAAGATCGGTTCAAGACTGTGAAGAACAAAATTGGTGTATCAATTGCCTCCATTCTGGACATAAGATTAACAATTGTTCTTCAAAGTCAAATTGTCGTGTTTGCAACGGAAAGCATCATACCCTGTTACACATGCGCAATAATGCGGATAATGATTCTTCATCAGAGACGTTTCATTTCAATGCTGCAAATTCATCGGATTCAGGCTCAGCTCAGGTTTTAACGAATGTTTCTTCAAATTCTACCGTTCTCTTAGCAACCGCTGAGGTCGAAATTCGTGATGCTTGGGGTAGATATCAGAAGGTCCGAGTTCTGTTAGATGGAGGCTCTCAAATAAATATTATAACTCAATCTGTAAAGCCTGAACAACCTGTATATTAATTCCAAATTAAAGAGAACAATATTGTTTATTCATTCAGGCTTGGTATTAGTCAATACGCCAAGCTTGCAATATATTTTGTAGGACACCAATCCGAGTTCAATGAATTCGGAATAGGAGAGAATCAATCGAATAAAGATATCCAAATGATCAAGTAGTTATTTATTCATTACATGGCGATCCTGCCCAAGAAAATAATTTTTGAAAGTTAACAACTACGTGGTACGTACCTATATTGTGATTCAATAAGTTGAAAAGTTGCCGATTACATAAATGGTGATCGTAAAAATTCTTAAATTGAAAATGGGATCTTCCCACTCGAAGGACACGAAACAAGACGTGACGGAAAATGGTGCAGTAAATTCAAATTTCATAGTGCAGGAGAGCGAATACAACATCACGAAAGATGTTAAGATTGTAATGTTCCTTATACTGGCAATACTGGTGATGGATATGGTTTTCAAACTGTATAAGGCTCACAAGAAAATATGGAGAGACGCATTAGAAGGAACCTCAACGTATCCCTGGGTTCTGTTGCACAAGTATAGACAAGAGTGCTACATGACTACATGGTGTGAGTGAACTATTCAGGAACAACAATAAGGTTTTGTACTCAACATTCCCTATACTTTGTTAAAGAAATTAATTGCTGACTCTTATTTTACCTATGTTGAATATCCAATTAACAGTTCTATGTTTAAGGTCCGAGGATGGAAAACCATCATAGATATTACAATTATTGCGTATTGGTTATAGTATAATATAGTAAGTAATATGCCCACCGATGTCACAGGCTCATGAACACTAAAAACAAAGAGCTGAATTTAAAGTTAGATCAGGTAACAGTTTCATTGAAAATACTAGCAAAAGAATTTTGAAGAAAGAAGTCCCTAAAACAGAGGCAACAAGGGCAGATATTAGAGATAACCTGGTAAGTTCATTCAATGACTTAACTCAGATTTTGAGAGACACTTGGGATACTTTAGATAACGTCGATAAACAAATTTGCAAAACTTCTTTCCTTAATAGTAGAGATAAAGTAGTACGCTCATTTCAAGTACTGGGAGTCAAGATTAAAGTTCCAACTTCATGCCTAGAAAAGATTGATCCACTAGTTTTAGACGAGGACTCAGAAGTAAAAACTCATTTGAAATTATGGCCACTGCAGAAAGTGAATTTTTCAATTTGGCAAGTAAATTACTTCCTAATCAATTCGACGGCAAAATTGAAAATTTACGTTCATTTCTGATGCATTAGAGCTCTTGAAAAGCATCTGTACCAACGGTCAAGGTAATGCAGTTGCATTTATCAAAACACGGTTAACAGGGAAAGCTCGCGATCTGATCACCGAGGAAAATGACATTGATGATATAATTTCAAAATTGAGGAACGGAATAAAAGGGGAAAGCTCTCGTTTATTATCAGCCAGACTTTCGAGCTGTAGACAAAATCACAAAGACCCTGCTAGTTTTGTATCCGAAATAGAAGTTTTATCGGAAAACTACAAAAGGCGTATATAAGCGAGGGAGTGCCCAGAGAAGTTGCAGAAAATTACTCTGTGGAAGCCACGGTACGCTCACTCATGCAAAATTCTAATAACGAACGAGCAAAATTAGTCGTTGAAGCTGGTTCATTTAAGTCGGTACAAGAAGTTTTATCGAAATTTGTGAGTGCTTTGAACAATCAACCCCAAAACAATGTACTTTATTTCGGGCAATATAGGCGTCCTAGGCGAGGTTTTTCAAATCGGCGTGATATTGGAAACAGGTATAATCAGAATTACCGTCAAAATAATAACAATCCTCAGAACAAAATACCTGCAATCAAAATCGTCGTGGCCACTGAGAGGGTACAGACGATATGGAAATGCTACTAGACAGGTAAGGTATCTCGAAAATATCGACGATAATAATTCGAAAACTAATCGGTCCCCAACGGGTCCGATTGGGGAAAATCAAAGCAACACAATGAATTAGATAATGTCTTTTTCTATCAATTTGTCACTGTCAAATATAGTTATTCTTACGACTCAAATGACAGGAATGGAAAATATGTATTTTGTCGACACAGGTGCTGATATTTCAATTTTCAAAAAGGGAAAATACGGTCAGACATTTTCGTGGATAATTCAAAAGCGAGTAACCTTCGAGGAATTACGGATGAACTCACCAAATCATTGGGTGTTGTAGAAACTTACATTTCAGTCGAAGAATACGATCTAAAACATGCTTTTCACGTAGTCAACGACGATTTTCCGATACCAGGTGACGGAATTTTGGGTAGAGATTTTCTTGCAAAGTATAACGTTGCTATCGATTACGGCAATTGACTATGAGAGTCAGGGTGGACGAATACCAAATAACTATTCCAATTTTGAATGGCCCCGCAGAAAATCAAGTTTTCATTCCAGCTCGATGCGAAGTTGTTAGAAACATTCGCTGTTTAGACAATATAACCGAGGATCAGTTAGTCATGAATAAGGAACTTGCACCCGGAATATTCGTAGGGAGAACCATAATAACACCATCTAATAAACTTGTTCGCATAGTAAATACAACATTAGAAGATGCCCTGGTCGACACTTCCAAAATTCAGACAAGAAATTTGAATGAATTCTATATTTACAGTGTAGAAAAGGAAAACATTGATCGAATTCCACAGTTAATGAGTGAACTCAATTCAGATATACCGGACTATGTCAAAGAAGATGTACTATTACTTTGTTCGGAATTTTCGGATATTTTTGGTTTAAAAACGGATATACTAACAACAAATAATTTTTATTCTCAAAAGCTCAAAATGACAGACAATACACCAGTTTATATAAAAACTATAGGCTGCCCTATTCTCAAAAAAATGAAATCAATCGGCAGGTCCAAAACCTCTTAGATAACAGAATTATCGAACCGTCTTTTTCAGCTTACAACAGTCCGTTACTGCTTGTCGATAAAAAGTCAACTTCCGGTAAGAAATATCGGTTAGTGGTAGATTTTAGGGTGTAAATAAGAAGCTTGTTGCTTGGAAATTTCCTTTACCACGAATTTCGGATGTACTTGACAATCTTGGTCGCTCAAAGGTCTTTTTCAGTCATCGATCTTTTGAGTAGTTTTCATCAAATTCCCTTAGATGAGGAATCGAGAGACATCACGTCATTCAGTGTTGATTCTCAATCATACCGATTTACAAGACTTCCTTTTGGTTTATCAGTCAGTCCAACTAGTTTTCAAAGAATGATGTCTATTGCCTTTTCCGGATTGAGCCCCGAAAAAGCATTTCTTTATATGGATGACTTGATAGTTATAGGATGCTCCGTTCAACATCATATGAGTAATTTGCGAAAAGTATTCGAAACGTGTAGGAAATTCAACCTAAAGCTGAACCCTGCAAAGTGTAATTTTTTCAAAAATGAGGTAACATTCTTAGGTCATAAAATAACAGATAAGGGAATTCTTCCGGACGAAGCAAAATTTGAAGTCATTAATAAATACCCTATACCAAAAAGTAGTGAAGAGATCAAAAGATTCGTTGCTTTTTGTAATTACTACCGCAGATTTATTCCAAATTTTGCAGAAATATGTCATCCTCTGAATACGCTCACTAGAAAACGGACACAATTCCTTTGGACCGAGGAATGTCAAAATTCTTTCGAAAATTAAAAAAAGCATTGATTTGTCCACAAATTCTGCAGTATCCGGATTTTTCCAAACCATTCATACTAATTACAGATGCTTCCGAGACCGCGTGCGGAGCAGTGTTATGTCAAAATTTCGACGGTAATGAACTTCCAATAGCATACGCTTCTGAAGACATTCAGTAAGGGAGAAAACACAAACCCACAATCCTGAAGGAATTAACAGCAGTTCATTTTGGCATTAAGCATTTTAGATGTTATCTATACGGAGCTAAAAATTTTTAGTAAAACTGATCATCGACCACTAGTTCACCTTTTCTCAATGAGAGATCCTTCTTCCAAATTGACGAGAATAAGATTAGACTTAGAAGAATATAATTTCGAAATTGAATATGTTAAAGGAGAAAACAACGTGATTGCAGATGCCCTGTCACGCATAACTATAGAGGATCTGAAAAAGCTAAACGCTGATAACTCACAAATACTAGCAGCAACTAGGTCAATGTCAAGGTCAAGTTATAATAAAAGTAAAACTGATTCTTCAACAATATCATCTAACATTACTACACCCGAGTGTCGTGTTCGGGAGGCGTTGAATAATTTCGATGTTTTGAAATTACCACAAGTACAATTCACAATCTCGCGAGATCATATTACAATAACAATCATTCATAAAAGAAAGAAGAGCGCTCTCACCTTGTTTTTAATCACTAACGGCAAAATTCCTGTGTTAGCACAAATTTTGTCTGAGCTGAATCGTTTCGCCAGTGAGAAAAAATTGGGTCAATTAAGAATGAATTTGAAGGATGCCTTATTTACACAGTGCACTGTAAATGAATTTAAGGAAGTAGGTCAAAATATTTTGAAAATGTTGAAATTGTACTTTGTAGCCCGCGAAGAGTAATTAAGGATAAAGAAGAACGACATCAATTAATGACAAAATTTCATGACAATCCTGTCTACGGTGGTCATAGTGGACAGAAAAGACTGCTCAAAAATTGAAATCTCACTATTTTTGGAAAGGCATGTCGCGTGACGTAGCTAAATACACAAGAGAGTGTCATAAGTGTCAAATCAATAAAAAGGTAAAGGTCATATAGAACCACTAGTCTTGACTCCCACACCGCAAAGAGCTTTTGACATTGTATCCATTGATACAATAGGTCCTTTTTCAAAATCAAACATTGGAAATTCTTATGCAGTAACTATTCAATGCGAACTGACGAAATATGTAACCATCATACCAATTGTCAATAAAGAAGCCAAAACTGTGGCGAGGGCAATAGTAGATGACTTTGTTCTGATATACGGCCCCATGAAGGAGGTTAGAACTGACATGGGCACCGAATATAAGAACGAAGTATTCACAAATGTTATTAAATTGTTAAATCTGGGTCATAAACCTCAACAGCTTACCACAGCCAAACTATAGGCGGTTGTGAAAGGAATCATCGTGTTCTAAATGAGTTTATACGGATGTATGTGAACGAAACAGTTACAGACTGGGATATCTGGACCAGACATTTTGCATTCTGCTATAATACTACTCCAAGTACTTATCATAACTATACACCTTTGAACTAGTCTTCGCAAGGAAAGCAAACCTAGATACTGAATTGTTCACAAAAGTTCGCATAGATCCAGTATACAATCTTGATGCCTTTGACCAGGAAACTCGTTACAGACTTCAGTTTGCCTTGAATAGAACTAAAAATTTCCTAGACAAAGTAAAGAAGGAGCGGAAATCAAAATTAGACCAAAAATCAAACAATTTAAGTTTGGTTCCCGGTGATCTCGTGCTGACGTCAAACGAAGATAGAAAAAATTGAATTCATGGTTTGACGGCCCTTCAAAGTAATTGAAACACAAGGTGTCAACTGCACAATTGAGGATGACAAGGGTAGGCATATTACCATGCATAAAAATAGAGTGAAAAATATTTCCTGCGCAGTAAAGAGGTATACCTATTGACTATTTTATTATGTCCCCGACGGTTGCAACCACCCTATTGATGAACTTTTGTGTTATTGATTAAATTACTACTTATCATGTTATTTTATTATTTAGGTATAATTGTAGGGTTATAACAATCTCTAGTTTTAGTTGAAGCGATACCTTATTGTAGTAGATAGTTAATAGTGATTCTAGATGTAGCAGAGTTGTAATATGTACCTAGTTATGTCTTTTGTTATGTCTTTATTCCTTAATTTGATTGCTTGTTTCACAATTCACATTCCTGGATGTCCTTACAATCGGCCGTTGTAACGGACATCTTCAGGAAGGGAGGTGTAAAGCCTGAACAACCTGTATATTAATTCCAAATTAAAGAGAACAATATTGTTTATTCATTCAGGCTTGGTATTAGTCAATACGCCAAGCTTGCAATATATTTTGTAGGACACCAACTGAGTTCAATGAATTCGGAATAGGAGAGAATCAATCGAATAAAGATATCCAAATGATCAAGTAGTTATTTAATCATTACATCATGAAGGAATATTTAGAAAAAGATCATATGTCATTGATTTCTACGAGTTCGGATTATGAAAATATTTTTTATATCACTCACCATTGTATAATCAAACCAAACAGTCCATCCACAAAGTTGAGGGTTGTTTTCGATGCGTCAGCTCATGTACCCAGTCATTTATCTTTAAATGATGCTCTATTGATAGGGCCTAAATTACAAAAGGATATCATTGTCATTTTGATGAACTTTCGTGTTCATCGGTTCGTTTTCACAGCTGATATCAAACAAATGTATCGTCAAATATTAGTTCAAAATTCACATCGAAACTTTCAAAGAATATTGTGGCGGTTTTCTCCATCGGAACCCATAAAACATATCAGCTGAATACCGTTACGTACGGAGTCGCGCCAGCACCTTTTCTTGCCCTTCGAACTTTGGCACAGTTGGCCGAGGATGAGGGAGCTCGTTTTGCAAAGGCATCCAAAATTCTGCTCACAGACATTTATGTCGATGATGTCGTTACAGGTTGTGATGATTTGGAAGAGGCAAAAACGTTGCAAGAGGAACTGATTTCCTTATTGAATTGCGGTGGTTTTGTGCTCCGAAAATGGAGTAGTAACAGTTCTCAATTACTCTCAACCATACCTCTGGATCATCAATATCACCATTCTTTGGATTTTGATATAGGTCCGATAGTCAAAATTCTCGGTTTGAGGTGGTTCTTATCTTGCAGAAACTACTGTGCAGGTATGTACCAAACGTACCATACTTTCCGAACTTTCTCGAATTTTCGACCCTTTGGGGTTCCTTTCTCCATTTACTTTTCTTGCTAAGCATTTGATCCAGCATCTTTGGACATTAGGGTTGCAGTGGGATGATACACTTCCAGACGATGTCAGCCGTCGCTGGAATCAGTGTAAATCCGAATTAACCGAATTGGGTAAATTAAAGATATCTCGAAATTCTTGCATCGAAACCATTTTATCGTTGCGAACTTCATGGTTTCGGAGATAGTAGTGAGCGTGGTTACGCAGCCGTGGTATATTTCAGGTTTTTCAATTATGACGGCTCCATTGACATCTCTTTCGTAGGTGGTAAATCAAAGGTCTCCCATTGAAGAGAATTTCACTTCCACGACAGGAATTGTGTGCTTGTCTCTTATTATCAAAATTCATTAATGTGGTTCCTCTGTTTACCAATCAGCCTTTACAATGGATGACATTTTTGCTTGGATTGATTCAATGGTAGCTATAACATGGATTAAGTCTTCTCGTCATCGATGAAAGACATTTGTAAGCAATCGTACAACTCAAATTCAGAACTTAGTTTCAACAGAAAATTGGTATCATGTTCAATCGAAAGACAATCCAGCTGATTGTGCTTCACGCGGCTTAGCGCCAACCGAACTGTTGAACTGCTCTATGTGGTGGACAGGCCCTGACTGGCTTCGTTCCAAACATCTCACCTTCGCAAATGATGAAATAGAGAATTCTCTTCATCTTGTACAAACAGAAGAGCATCACCTCTCTTTGTCAGCTTTTATTTCGCCGTCGTTTGTTGATGATTTGCTCTCCAGGTATTCATCTCTGTCCAAGGTTCAAAGGGTGGTAGCTTTCATTTTCAGATTTGTTCACTTCATGAAGAACTCTAAAGCTCCTAGGTATATAGATTTTCCGCAGTTCATCTCCAAGATGCACTTTTCTTCATTATGAAGCAGGTTCAGAGGGTTGTGTTCAAGGAACAGATCGATAATCTCATCTCGGGAAATCCCATATCAAAATCACTTCGAAAATTGAGTCCATTTGTTGGAGAGGATGGTGTTCTCAGGGTGGGCGGTCGTCTGTTTTTTTCTGGTCTGGCTTATGATCACAAACACCCAGCTTTGCTTCCTTCATCTCATCGTCTTACTGAGCTCCTTACTCAGCATTTCCATAAAATATATCTGCATCCAGGTGCTCAGACTTTACAGTTCCTTCTATCTCAACAGGTCATACAGGAGTTTTATACAGTCCACACACAGATTGAATCTGTGCTCAATTCTCGCCCTCTATCCGCTTAGTAATGATCCGAATGACATATCTGCACTGACACCAGGACATTTTCTTACTTTGGCTCCATTAACTGCTATTCCTGAACCAGATTTATCTCACCTATCTATCGGTCGATTATCGCGTTGGCAGCTTTTAACTCGTATCCATCAGGATTTTTGGAAAAGATGGAATTTAGAATACCTGAACACCCTGCAACAACGAAAAAGTGGTTCAATAGTGACTCGCCTCCTTATTCAATAGGTGCACTAGTCTTGATAAAAGATGATCAACTCCTCCATTGCGCTGGCGACTTGGACGCATTGAGAAATTGCATCCTGGCGCTGATAAAATAGCTAGAGTAGCTACTATTCGGACTACTCAAGGTGTACTGCAGAGATCATTGGTTGAATTATGTCCATTAACTTTTCAATAATTATGACGTATGTTGATGTATATATGTATATTTTTTTTTTATGTTCGATATCTTTTCAATTTTATATTTGCTTTGTTTCATAAAATATTCTATTTTAGGTGGGCGGTTATGTTACTGCAACTCATTATTGTTAGTTAAATTAATTCATTTTTATTCCAAGTTGCTTGCTCGTTTCGTGCGGCCCACGTACGTTCATTTATTTCCCGATGGGCGCGTAACATATGTTGGAGCATATGACCTGTGTCGAACGAAGAGTACGAAATCGGCGTTCATCCATGAAGTGCAACATTTTTCTTCGCAATCAATGAATTTCTCGATAAAAACTACAAATTAGAACTCTGGTGAAAAAGTGACTATTTTCGTTTGAGTGCTTGGACACGTTGATTCAGCCGTACTGTGAAACCAGGTAGGCAAAAGTCAGTGCTCCAGCATTCGATTTTCTTTCGAGTCATTTTTTTGCTTATTGTCAGAATTTCATTATTAATTTTCTTCTGATCTTCGTCGCATTGACGATCGAACTCTTTCAAACACTCCCGGAGTATTCCTAACTGTATCAAATGCGCCTATTAAACGATTTCTCAGTTCTTCTACGGTACTCACGGGTATCGAGTATATTAGAGATTTCAGGTGGCCCCATTAAAAGAAATATAAACTATTTAAGTCTGGGGATCTGGCGGGTCATGACTGAGGACCACCCCGTCCAATCCACGTGTTTTCAGGATTTTCGTCCAAATACTCCCTTGCCAAAACTGAAAAATGAGCAGAAGCACCGTTATGCATGAACCACATTTCTCGTCGTAGCATAAGAGGTATATCTTTCAATAACTAGGGCAAATCGTTTTCTAAAAAAAGTCTGTATGATTGACCTGTTAGTCGACCTGGCAAGAAGAAAGGACCAATCAAATCATCACCAATATTACCACCCCACACATTTAGTGAAAATTGCTTTTGAAAATGGGTTTCTACATATCCACGCGGATTCTCCTCAGCTCATACATGTTCATTATGAAAATTGAAGTCCTTGAGAAGCAGGTTTCATCAGTGAATAGAATTTGGCAATCAAAATAAGGATTCATCAATAGCCTACTGAGGTACCACTGACAAAAACTAACCCTTGGATGAAAATTTCGAGGCAGAAGAGCTTGCACCCTCTGAATGTGATAAGGATATAGCAGAGAATCCCACAAGATCCGCCAAACAACTTGATGACTTGCATTCAAAAGTACACTAATTTTCCTTGTACTGGTTATTGGATGTTATTATTATTATTATTATTATTACAGTTTGAGAAGAGTTGAGAAATAAATTTATAAACTCACAAAATAACTTAACAATGAAATATATGTCACAGTACTGAATACAACTAAAAAGTAAAGAACAATTAACGAGAAACTAAACCAGCGAACCATCGGTCCAGATAACTCTTGAACCCATTCACCGACGCAGCGTTCACCACAACTTCTGGCAGAGCATTCCACGCAGCAAAAATCCTGTTTGGTAAAAAGTGCTCTCTTCCAGAGATGTTGAACTTCTCCTTCGCCAACTTCA
>JARTUT010000989.1:0-68365 GCA_030674115.1 Micraspis discolor | reverse complement strand
GAATAAAAAGAATTGCAAATATTTGATCAACTACTGTTACTATTTTGCTTGATTGTGGGAAGAACGTAATGAAATAATTGATGAAGACAGAATACTTAGCGTGGATGGATATATCTGATGGTGAAAGAAGGATTTTTTTGTTCTGAAGGCATGATGAATTTTACAGGTCGTTCCTATGTTCCTTCCTGGAGTGGAAATTGAAATGTACAACCCGAATAAAATATCATCTGCTATATGCAAATCCCTACCTGCGAAATATCCATTTGAATTAGTTTATTGTTTGGTTACGATTACAATCATACATAAAGAAAAGTATGATTACAATACATAAGATTAGAATGTCAACGACAATTGTCATTTCAGAGTAGGAATCGACAGGGGTGAAATGAATTTGCTAGGGATTGTAAAACTGATTCTATGCTGGGTAAATTTTTGAATTTCTTAAATACACATCGTAGACTGTTAAACTATAAGAGAATACCTCACCAGGGTTCTTACGATTCATATGAATTGAAGAATTTTCAAAATATTATACGGAGTATGGATTAAAATTGTAATTGAAAATATGTGACAATGTTCTGTGAACGTCGGACGACTGATGATCTGGAAATTTGTGTTTGAGCCGAAGTAAGCTATTTTCAGCAATTAATTTAAAATATTTTTACTTTCGATTGGAAGATCTGAATAGCTTTATCCAAAGGTCCGATTCTCGGGAAGACACATATGAAAACGGCTTTTCCTGATCGCGTCAGTGGAAAAAGCCTTTTCAATTTTACCGGACCATCTTTCGCGAAAAACCGGGAAATCGGTGTTTTAGATAATTTTTGAAAATGTTAGCGTGGTCGTATAGGCATGTGAAATGCACCTAACGAAAGTCCGTCTCATGAACTTTACGGTGCTCGCTTCGCTCGCGAGATCGCCTTCCCCTTTCTACCTCGAAATATCGCATTTCTGAACCCCTCGCCGACCCAATGTTTTTCGATCTCCTTCTGTGGATTACCACAGAAATATTCCTTATTGTTTTTAATATATTGGGATTGGGACAAAATCATAAATATTGAATAATGGTTATTCATAGATTATGTCCAATTTTAATACTTTACCATAGAATATTAATTTATTACCGAACCCCAGGAGAGAAAAAATCAATAATTGCAAAGTTTTTTTAAATGAAAGAAAATACCTGTCACCATTATTGATCTTCAGTTATAACTTAATAAAATATATATATATATATATATTGGAGAAGGATAATGGGTTAAACCGCAGGAATGCAGAAAATATGGGAAATGGATGGAAGGTACTTGCCGACACGTGTTTCTGCTTATTGGCTTCTTCAGGGCAAGGTAACCAAGAAACCTGGATATGGATGGAAATGAATAATAAAATAAAATAATATAAAATGAAATAAAATAAGCCAATAAGCAGAAACACGTGTCGGCAAGTACCTTCCATCCATTTCCCATATTTTCTGCATTCCTGCGGTTTAACCCATTATCCTTCTCCAATATCTTATTTCACCGCATTATCTTCACTTTGAATTTAATTATATATATATATATTTATAAAATATTTCATAAAGACATAAAATATGGCAAAACTGAACAAATCTGTTTTTTGAATCATTTCAGCACAGAGTTGGATTTGGGAAAATCAGAAAATTGGGATAAAATTATATCGATTTAATTCCTTTCAACTTCAAATATCTCAAGAACGGTGCAATTTAGGAGAAAAGATGAGGAATGATTTTATCTTCAAAAAAGACTAATGATTCCAGGAAGTACAAGATATGGACCTTTAGTTCAAGTGATATTTGTTTTTCATGCAATTTAACCAATCTGTACAGTAGTAGTGAGAAACCCACAAGGAATGGAATAAATCTAATGATGCCAAAATATGCATGACTGTTATCAAAAACCTTCTATCATTTTAATTGCTATTGTCGTTTGAATATTACAGGTGAAAATGCATTTTTTTATGAAATTTCAACACCCTATATCTTTTGAACGGGGCCAAATTTGGAAAAAAGTTATGGGAAGAAAATATTTATTTTGACGTAAAGAATCTATGGTTAAAATTAACGCAGTGATCAAAGACTCACCCTGTATAAATGACAGGGAATGGTTTTCTCAAGGAAGGAAATTAGAAAAAACTATATACTATAACAGTATACATATTCCTGAAATACTCACTCCTCAATGAACCTGTATGAGTTAATAACTGAAATGTGTTTTCCAAACGAGTAATATATCAGTTAAATAATCCTTTGCCCTATTCATTCTGCTATGAACCCTGAAAGATTTATGTTCAGTTCTTCAGATCATCCACTCAATAATCTCCGAAAATTTCCATTACTTTCTTAATTAGGTCAAGTAGCAATCTGTAATAGCTATACTCGTTCGTTTCCAAGAAGAGAAGGACCTATCCCTGCACGATTTATCGCACTGGGGCAAGCAATGAAAAATAATTAATTGAAAAACTTGTATCAATATGGAGCCCTGGTCATAATATCACTCGCGAAAATTACTTCGTTTATAAGGAAACTTAGAGGTTGTTTTAGTTGGGCAACGCCGGGTTTTCTGGGCATAGAATCAATTAAATTAAGTCGGCCATTTCCAAGTCACACGCAACCTTATTCGGGATTTACTTGTTTAATTTTCTGCCCTAACAAGTTTTGAGTGAAGGCGCTTTTCAGAACTCGGCTAGATCTAATTCAGGTTTTATTTGAAGAATTTAATGAAAAAATCAGAAAGGCACTGAAGTGAATTCAGAATCTTTTGCGCTTTAGTTCTGGAGTGAGGTCCCGTACTTCGAAACTCTATGATACTAATACCACCACCACGATGAATGAACAATCTCGAATTAAAACTAACTACCCACAGTTCTCCAGAGGTATTACTCGAAACCCAAATTCCATTCTCCTAAAAACCGATAAAAAGTAGGCAGATCAAATCCATTGAAAACTATTTAGAGTATGTTTATTTAAATATGCTCAATTCCTTTAAAATACCTCATTTAGTCAGAATTACAAATATATTCACTTAAAAATTAGCTAACTAAGTTTTCTTCAGTTTCATTTCAGCCACGAATCATTTGAATTTCTTGAACAAGACAACAAAATTTATCTCTCGGTGAACAAGGTCTTTCATCATCATATCGGAATTTCGGATGAGCAAATACTTTGGAATAGCTAATATATTCAAATCCAAATCACACAAAATCGATGGTTCTTCAGGAATGAATCTTCTGAAATTTCTTAATGACTTTTAGGAGCATTACATATAAACACTTTCAGAACACAAATTGACAACTTACATTATTTCACCGTAAATGAATTTTCTATTACTTTTCCAACAACTGAAACTGGACTAATGTCCGACCGATGTCAATCGAATATAACTCGTGAAATTTTTGTGAAGGACTTACTTTTCGATTTCACGAAAAATTTCAATTTTCAGAGGAATTATTCGGAACTTTTTCTATAAGTTTGAATTGAATGCGGAGTGCCAGGAGATGGAAAATTGCGAACCTATTGGTTTCAACCTAATTCAAATATATTGCAAGTCACAACTTGATCCGATGGATATTCTAGGAGTTTAAGAGGAAACCAATTCTGATGATCATCATTCCTGAACGATTGGACGAATTTGGCCCAATAACGAACTTGACCGAGATATCTGGACAGTTAACCCATTCTGAAAATATAAAAACTCCAGCTTATCTCATTCGGAAGATAGACAGTGTGGGGCCGGCCAGCCGGACGGATGGACATGATCAAGTTTGACCCTGTATTCTGTATTCATAAGAAAGTCAAACCCAATCTATTGAGCCCATTTTTGACCAGTCATTCTGAAATTACGGACATTTGAACAAATCGATAGCACGCTGTTCTACTAGAAGAAGAGAGTAAAAATATAGAAAATATATACAGTAGAATGAGATATCCTAATTATTTTTAGCAAATATTACGAAAATAATTGTGGATTGTGTAGAATGTACTTGGAAAATTATTCGGAAAGCAACTATAATAGGAACATCATAAAACAGTATCTTTCTGCATATATTCTGAATATATTCAAGAAATAAACTGAAGAATGGGTTGATATTTTGGCTGCATGTTCAGTTTATTTGAATTGTCATTCTGACAAGTCGGTTCAAAAATTTTGCACTGAGAATATTTAATCTTCCGCAATGTATTATACGAGGGGATGATTTTGAGTTTGCCGAATGGGGTATAAGAAAAAGAAATATTTTTTTTTCACCATATTCACCCGCAACCCTCATACATGTTTCAGATCTTTCAATCGATATATTTATCATTTTGAAAAAAAATGCTTTATCTTAGTCAGAAAAATACGCAGAAACTGCATCTTCCTCTTTTTCATTACTTGAAAATTTCTTCCCACGAAGATCTTTTTTCAAGTTTGGGAAAAGATAATAATCAATGGAAGTTAGATCAGGACTGTATGGTGGGTGAGCCAAAATTTCGAAGCCCACTTTCTGTAGTGCAGCTATCGCAACGCGACTCTTGACAACAGACGCGTTGTCTTGTGGAAGGGCACCTCCGGTCAATTTTCCCCTCTTTTTTTCTCTGGTGACTTTTTTCAACCGCTCTAGAATTGAAGCATAGTATTCTTCTGTTATGGAGACACCTTTGTATTTGTAATCGATCAACAAAATCCCTTCTGAGTCACTGCATAGTCTTGTTTGATTTCAGGATAATAATGATCAGGGAGTGCGAACTCGCCTACTACAAAAGTTGGTCATGTTTTTCTTCGACGAGCGGCAGAGACATCTTCAGTCATTCCCAAAGCGGATCGGTAAATTAGGAATTCCCAGTACCTAGTTATCGGTAAAAACGGATTTTATCGGATATCAGTCTTGATGGACTTTATGACGAATAAGAAACTATTCTTTGACGAGCATGAACTTTCATGTTATCTAAGCCAACGCCATTTTTTTCTCCCATGTCGTGTTCAAGGTTTATTCTATGCATAGACTACTTATCTTTTATTCAAAAAGTAGTGTTATTCAGCTATTCATTTTCAACTTATTCAATTTAGTTTAATTGAAATGGCTTATTCTTGCCGTGTTCCCAATTGCTACAGTGATAGTAATGTCAAAAGGTATGTGTTGCATTCATATAAGTAGTGGTTTTGGATTAACTTATAACTAACTAAAAATGTACTGTGAATTAATATTTTCTGTAGCAATTTCATATTCGTGTAGTAATTTCTGATTAGTAAAAATTTGGGACAGTTTCTTACTCTGTTATCTTTCTAGGTTTTTCATTACACAAGTTGAGGATGTTAGAAATGTTTGGTTGGAAAGAATCGGAAATCCATGTCTTCATTCATCCAAAAGCGTTATTTGCATAAAGCATTTTCATATGGATTGTATAGACCCACACGGAAAGCTGAAAATATTTGCTCTACCAACACTTAATTTGCCAAGTATAGTAATTCATTCTACTCCCTATGATTATCATTTTTGTAATTTCAATAATCTATCAGATTATGTAAGCCGCCCCCTAATGATGACATATTTTTTCTACCTTCCAGAACTCCTGAAGAAACTTTGAGGCAACAAGGTATTTATATATAACTGAACTGCTCATGGTCATTGATTATAGTTTTGGGTATTCCACTAATAGTGGGTTTCATAAAAATCGTTTATCAGAAGATTCCTAGAATACTTCAACGGATATGTGAGATTTACCGTTGAAATGCCAAATCCATGGAATTTCAGTCAATAAGATTATTGATTTTGCCATGAAATTAATTCTGTACTTTTTATGACAGAACTATTAATAAAATTTTATCGGGAAAAAATTAATAAGATATTATGATCCAATAATGAAGATGGCATCCGAAAAAGTATCTAAAAGAAAATAGACTTTGAGAAATTGTTTCTGTCATAAAAGTATAAATCTAATGCATTTCATGCTTAAATTGATATATTTTTCACTAATATTAATTTATTCTTTTAATGTGTTTTTCATAATTTGATGAGTTATTGTTGCATAATTATTGTTGGTTCGTTTATTCTTTCCCTCGATATTGAAATTTTTGTAAATTTATTATTTACTGCATTACATATATATACATTTCCAAAGTTTATTTCCTTTCATCCTCTAAAGATTAGTATGTTCTTCGATTTGAAGGGCAGATATATTTGAAATGACCATAATTCTTTTAATCTGCTGCAAATTTCTGCACAATTTTCTGATCAAATGATATTTTTTTAATGAAATTGTGACAATCTTCAGCAGATTAAAATAATGGTCATTTCAAATGTGTTTTAATTTGTTTTAAAATCCAATAAAAATATGGGATTCAACCTGCGCTTGCGTGGAATCCTATGATAACTCATATAAAATGCACTAGAGGGCGCCACGAGACGGAACGTTGTGCGAATGGAATCTGTAATCAACTAGGGAATAACTAAAGATGGCGCTGTAAGTTGAGGTCTCGAAATCGGGACCAAAATTCATGCCAGAGTTGCCTATCTATAGGTAGTCTATGATAATGATGAATCCAAGTTTTATCCCCACCAACAATACGAGTCAATAGTTCATCTCTGCCTTCATTACAGAAATCCAAAAACTCACGAGAACAATACATGTGCTGTTGATTTTGACGCGTTTGATCCGTAAACGAATGACATCTCTTCTAATGTGGTTTGAACTGATTTTTCTTGCTTGGTAAGGAACTTAATGACAACGCAGAATTCGATAGTTTGAAGACAAAAGACCTAAAAACGATAAGATTTGGTATTAATACTAATAACAAGTTACCTAATTCGTGAAAATGCTGGTAAGTACCCTCACTTATCATATTCCCACCCATTCCGCGAACTTAAAACTTCCTCGTGTTGAATGATTGCCCAAACAATCATTCAACAGGAGCTCCATCATCAAAAATATCTCGTCATCAACTAAAACTTCCTCCTTGAAAGTGATTCATTTCAGAAGATTGGATTCCGAGAAATCATAGGATTTTAGTAATTTGGACTTGAGTTGGTATATAAGGTATTTTAAAGGACAAAAGCTTATTGGAAGGATGAATATTTCTTCAATATGATTGAAAAAATTTGATGACGAAGATAAAGGTCCTACTGGTTGGTTCTTGAGAGAAATTTGAGCTTCGAACAAAATTGATGGAGTACTGTGAGTTGATATTCTTGATAAGAGGTTTGCTCATTCATTATTGCGGTTGTGTTAGAACTGTTCCAGAGTACGAGAAAATACTTTAGAAAAAGCGAGCAAGAGATTCTGACTTACTGTTAGTGCTTTTCTACATTTTTCAGTATTATGATTAGATTCACGTTTCCTCTCTAGGATCTTTACTCCAATCTCATCCGTAATTCTCGGTGAAATAACCAGAATAAACCACGCCACTGCAGAGAAACCCATACACTCATGTGCGGTGCACTCGATGTCGCTCGATTCGCCCTTTATTGCCCCGTTAAACCGTTTCGGTTTTTGTGAAAAAATTTAATCCGCAAACAACCGACAAATTACCTTCAGAAAATTGGCTCCCTATCGGGGGCCGACTGTTTATGTCTCGGCTCGCCTCGTTGGTTGAAGACAGATTAGATTAGATTGAAAGCCACTTCGGGAATCATTCCGCCTTCTATTTTCTCCCGATCTGTGGTTAATGATTCCTTTATCGAACAGAACCCTTCCTCAACGATATAAATGTTCAATGGATGGACTCGGCTCTATGGAATTCTGTAAGGCACGAGGATGCAAGATGATTTGAAGGATTTTTAAAAAAATTCTTAATACAAGGTGTCTCAATACAAGTTTGTGTCAAGGTGTCAAGGAATGGGATACTATTGTCAGTTTCTTCTTCAACTGTAAATTGGATGTGTGAGTCAAATTTACAGTTGAAGAAGAAGCTGACAATAGTATCCCATTCCTTGACACACAAGTAGTCAGATCTGTAGATTAGCAGATTAAATTAGACTGGTATCAAAAACCAACTTCATCAGGTCGTTATATAAACTACAAATCCAATCACTCTTGGAATATAAAAACAAATCTTATAAAAGGAATGTTTCGAAGAATCAGAAATATTTGTCATCGCGAATTTTTAAACAATGCTGAAAGAAAATTATTCAATATATTCAAAGATAATGGTTATCCCAAATCTTTTGTTCAAAAATGTTTCCATTCTATTATAAATGATCTCAATATTGAAGAACTTGTTTAAATACCATTGTCTCAGATAATATCGTTCCAACTGAACCCATAGAAGCAAAGAAATATGTTAGCTTACCCTTCCTTCCAGACCTGACTCCAAAATTAACAAATATTTTTAAAGACATCAACAACATAAAATTGATGACGAGATATTGTTGATGATGGAGCTCGTGTTAAATGATTGTTTGGGCTATTACCATCATCTATTGTGGATGTAATGTTTTCTGACGTTAACCACTGCATTCAAAACTCCAGACACTATCAGAGCTAAGCTTACAAAAGTTAAGCCTAATAATGAGACACAAAGGACAAAGAACTGCATGTATGAATTACCTTGCGAGTGCGGAAGATCTTACATCGGAGAAACTAAACGCCCTCTGAATGTACGAATAAAAGAACATCAGAAGCTTCTACGAGTACTAGACAGCGACAAATCCAGGTTGATCCAACATGCTGTAGATGAGAATCATCGTATAAAGTGGGATGAAGCATCAATAATATCCAAAGAAGAAAAACTTGCAAGAAGAAAAATCAATTAAGCAGCATTTATGAAAATAACACCTGATTCCATAAGTGCTCCATCTATAGATCTGCCGGAAGTTTGGACGCCGATAGTTCGATCCAACTTAAAAAGATCATCATATCACAGATGAGTATATAACATCGTTCATTTTCTTTCATGACTTCTGTCAATATTGACTTTTTGAAAATTGATAATTTTCAAAAGGTTTCTTACTTTTACTCCTTGATAAAGATAGAAGATGTCTATCGAAACGTCGGAAAACATTACATCCACAATAGATAATGGTAATAGCACAAACAATCATTTAAAACAACATAAAAATTTCCAAATAAAATCCATTGATGGTAGGAAGCATATTTATTTAATAAAATGAATGATAATATAAAAAAAACTCTCCAAATTAGACCTAATTTATCAAATTTCATGTAAAGATTGCTATGCAGTATATATTGGACAAACATCACAAATTTTAAAAAAACGCATTTCCTTACACAAAAGTGACACCAGATTGAGACCTGAAAGGTGTGCATTAGCAAACCATTCATCAACCCCCGACCATTCTTTCGATTTTGACGGTATACAAATTTTATGTAACAAAGATGACTATAATAAAAGAATATTTCTAGAAATGTGGTATATGTATAAATGAAAATAAGAACAACATAAACGAAAAAACAGATATTAAAAATTCAAATATTATCTATGAACACCTACTTTCTTTAGACGCCACTTAATTTAGTTCATCTATGATAATAAATTGTCAAATTTAATATTTCAAGTTCTTGTCAGTTTTTCGAATAATCTTTTGTATGTAAGTAAGCTATTTTATAATATTATGCTCAGTTTCTTATATTCAATGTTTCCTCTATAGCATCCTGAAGAAGAACTACAAGAAAGTTCGAAATATAGATGTTTTACAACTTTGATTATTGATCATTCCCAATATTGCCGAATACCCAAATAAATTTCATCTATATGTATATATACATATATTCAATATATGAAGTTTAGATAAATTGGGTATCTAGGTTCTTGAAATACTTATAAATAATTTATTGTGTATAGAAGTTTCGGCGCATTCGCCTTCTTCAATATACATATATTATTACTGGACATTGGTTCTTTTCGCCGGCGAAAAGACTATTTTTCCTTAATGTAAAAAAAAAGCTATATCACATAATGTAATAAATATCTTAGCTTCCCATTAAAAAGAATTTGTTGATGACGTCATAACTTTGACAAATTTGACTTGTTATTTTTGTAACTTACGCCAAGAGATGCGGAATATAAAACACCGTTTGACGTGTTTTTGCATTTTTTTAAAAAGTGATCGTTGTACGTTTTTTGAATTTTGGGCATTACATTATCATAACCCTGTATATATACATAATAGCTCACCAAGTTTGAAGGGACTGGCACAACGCTCATAAAATCAAAATGCGAGCGACCTAGGTAAACAAGAACGGTGAAAGACGTTCACAGTATTAAGCGTCTGTAATTGACGACCCGAACCTTCCAATGTGCAAGTATCACCTTCACATCGTATTTCTTGAAGAGACCCAAAGTTGCACTCCCACAAAATCCAATTCGTGCAAAAATTCAAGACTCAAGATGAAAATTTTCAAAGGCATCCACGTACTGCTCGATCGTGGAGGTTCTGCATTATATTAGGGCCGTTAAGTTGCGTGAACAGGAGCGGATTTGAATGTGGACCGTTTCGCGGGATACACGCAAGTTCGCGAATGTTTTCGGATTTGAATTGGTATTAGCCCCTCGATAAAGGCAAATTCGCGCGTTAATTCACGGCAATAATGTGTAGCCGCCATTAAATGATTGCCACAAATGCTACGGTCTACATTTGAACAATATTATTTTCAAGAAATAAATTTCCAAATTGAGAGCATTGATCATAAATTAACTTTATTTCGATATATGGCATTTATTTTGAAATTTTCGAATATCGAATCGTGAATGGTCTTAGCAATTGAGTCAAAAAAGCGAGTTTCAGGGTGTTTTCTTTATCTCTTTCAAATTTTGTAATCTTTCTATCGTTATTATTTATAAACCTCCGAATACTATTTGGCCAAGAAATTTTCATATAAATCTTCCTCATCCTTCAATTTATTGCGGTGATTCAATTCTCACCACGTAATGTGGGGTTATAACAGTAATAGTGGTAATAATGACATTAGTGGAATAGCTTTAGCTGACTGGATGGAAGACAATAATTTCTATTTGATTTTTTATGGAAAAGATCTCTGGAAGGAATAGAGGCTATAATCCTGATCTCTGCCTAGTGTCTTGTGACGATACTTGCAAACCGCTTCCTGTAAAGCGTAAAATTCTATGAGTTTTTCCTCATAGCCAGCATACACCTATTCTGTTGACTTCAAGAAGTTTCATTCAATATGCAGAAAAGACCTCGTTGGCATTCCAAGAGAGCAAATTGGATTGAATTTGCCAAGAAATTAGACAGTGATATTAGGTGGATTAAACTCAATCATGATAACTTGCACAGATTTATAGGTGTTGTGAAAGCCGCAGCAAAAAAGTTCGTTCCAAGAGGTTTCCGGAACTATTATATTCCAGGTTGATCTGAAGAAACCGATAATTTGTATAGGGACAAATCACCATCCGGTGATAAATGTGAAAGGATTAGGATCTATCAATACAAGCCGAAACGAGAAATGGGATAGTGTTGTACCAAAAATGAATTTTACACATTCAAGTAGGAGTTGATGGGATATATTGAGAAAATTAGGTGAAGCTACTCCCCTTGCTTCATCATCATCAATAATTGATCCAAGATTAATCGCAGCATTCGAATTTCCATACTCAGGAAAACATACTGTCATCTGATTTGGAAATTTTGAAGAATTATTTCATTGAGTGGCGATTGTGTCCAAATACCACCAAAACAGAGGTATCTTGTTGCCATCTGAATTACATGAAAAATATAGGAAATTAGCTTTCAATGATTCTCCTATCGGACATAATTTCTATCCTAAATACTTAGGAGTTGAATTAGAGTCATCTCTTAATTACTAGGCTCATTTAGATGATCTGAGTCTAAAACGGAAAACTAGGAATACTCTTCAGAAGTTGGCTGGATCATCGGAAATGTTGATGCTTCCACTCTAGCTTTAGTCTGCTGAGTATTGTTGCTCTCGTGCACATACACACATTGCTCTGTTTGGTTTAATAGTGCACATACACAAAAAATTGATACAAAATTGAATACATCCATGTGATTGATTACTGGCACCATAAGATCTACACCGGTTCATTGGTTACTTGTTTTGTCTAACGTTGTAACTCCCCATATTTGCAGACAGACTGCAGCTCTGAATTCATGGAGCAAATATCATTCATCACCTAATTTATTTCCAACTATTTCATACATTTCACAAAATGGAATTCCAAGATTGAAGTCGCGTTAATCATTCTGGTATAATACGCTCTTCAATATGAACATTAGCGATATATTAGGTGTACAAATAAGTTTCCGCGGTTTGTCAAAAGATGGCCCCACCAGAAGGTTATGGAGAAATTGTCAGATGTAAAATGTAATATCCCAAGTTTAGTCATCTGGCAACACCATAATCTTAAAGTACTAGTGATTCCGTATCAGCATCACGTCATTTTTTTCGTGCAAAAATGTCAAGTTTTATTCCGAATAAGCATCATTTGCGGGAACTTTTGATTTACTTCTTTAATGTGAAAAAATCTGCAGCTGAGGCGTATCGATTGCTTCTAGAAGCATATGGTGAAGCTGCTTTAAGTGAGAGAAGTTGTCAGGAATGGTTTCAAAAGTTTAAGAACGGTGAGTTTGACGTTAAAGACAAAGAACGCAGTGGAAGGCCGAACGTGTACGAAGACATGGAATTAGAAGAGCTATTGGAGGAAGATTCGTCCCAAACGCAAAAAGAACTTGCACTCAACAAGCAATTTCACATCGTTTAAAATCGTTACGAATGATTCAAAAACAAGGAAATTGGGTTCCATATGAACTAAAGCCGAGAGACGTTGAACGCCGATTATGCATGAGTGAAATGCTGTTTGCCAGGAATAAAAAAAAAGAGTTTTTTGCATCGTATAGTCACTGGTGACGAAAAATGGATTCACTACGATAATCCAAAGAAGAGAAAGTCACGGGTTAAGCCCGGCGAACCATCAACATCGACAGCTCAGCCGAATATTCATGGAAAAAAACTCATGCTGTGTATTTGGTGGAATCAGCTTGGTGTCGTGTATTATGAATTGCTGAAACCAAGCGAAACCATTACTGGAGCTCTCTACCGAACACAATTGATGAGATTGAGTCGGGCACTTAAGGAAAAACGCGCCCATTACTACTCCAGACACGACAAAATTATTCTTTTACACGATAATGCTCGTCCACATGTTGCGGCGCCGGTAAAAACATACTTGGAAACATTCAACTGGGAAGTTTTACCCCACCCGCCGTATTCACCAGACTTAGCCCCTTCTGATTATCATCTGTTCCGGTCGATGGCACATGGTATGTCTGAGCAGCGCTTCACATCATATGAAGACACCAAAAATTGGGTAGATTTGTGGATAGCGTCAAAAGATGAAGAGTTTTTTCGACGGGGTATCCGAATGTTGCCAGAAAGATGGGGAAAAGTAGTGGCAAATGATGGAAAATACTTTGAATAAAACGTAATGTACTTTTCCTTTACAATAAATTCCTAATTTTTTATAAAAAACCGCGGAAACTTATTTGTACACCTAATAGAATTAAGGAAGATTGAGTGGAACCCTTATGGAATGTTCAATAAAAATCTCATTATAAATCCTTCTAAAAAAATTGCGGGTTTTGATCTTCCAAGAAAAATTTGGACAGTTCTTGATCGTTTGAGACCAGGTCATGGTCTCAATAGCATGCTATTGAGATGGATCTCAGTTCCAAGCGCAAGTTGTGAATGTAGATATGCAGAAGAAACAATAACTCATATCATCAATAATTGTCCATTATATAAATTTCAAGATGGTTTTAGGGCTATTCACGATGTTTCCGATTTTTTCTTCGGATAGGTTATAAGTTTCAAATAAATTTGATACTTATTTTTTGTATTCAGTTTCTTTTCTGCTTCTGTCTTTTTATTTTCAGATTCGATCTGTGCAACTTGAAGAAGCTTCTGTGATAAGAAATAACCTCTGGATTGCAGGAATCATTTCGCGCATAACGGTGTCTTCTGTTTTTTTGGTCGTAGTATCTCCAACAGCAAGTCATCGTTCATTATCATAAAAAATTCTTGTAATCCACTTGCGCCGTCTCGCGCTGAGATGAGAACATGTTCAAAACAGAAACGGTTTGTACTACTCTTTTGCCCACCGCCGTTTCCTCTTATAAGCAATTCTCTTCAGTTGAACGGCAGTTGCACTCAGTAAAAGCATGAACAAATACTGGTTGGAACTCACTGTTTCAACACAACACCGCTAACTAAAAGTACTTACAAAAAAATCGTAGAAAAACGAGCAAACGGGACCAATAATGTAGTAGTTTACATTGGTAAGAGTAAAAAGACAGCTAACACTCCGAAAGGGTATGAGAAGGTAAAGAGTCTGAATGTTCAATCTTTTGATGAATCGGACTGATCTTGCAGGGGCTGCTTAACGTATAGAGCCTGCCAGTGGCGGATTTACAAACTTGCCGCTAGTAGGCCATTCAATTTTTGCCGTCCCTACTGACTTTTGAAATTCAATACGTTAGTTTAATCCCGTTATTAGTATGATTGTGAACTTAATGATATTTCTGTCAGTTACTAGATTATTTTTGCATCCCGCTATGTACTGAAGAGTTCAATGTTGACCTAACAAGTTAATTTGACAGGCAAAACAAAAAACCCCGACTTTAAAGCGTGAAACATCTGTAACTTTTAAACAGCTCAATCGATTTTCATCAAACATGTCTAAGAACACTCGCCCGTAAAACACCTGTAATACAAAAAAACTAAATTCAAATCGGTTCATTCGTTCGGGTGCTATGATGCCACAGACAGACAGACAGACAGACACGTCAAACTTATAACACCCCTCTTTTTGCTTCGGGGGTTAAAAATAGCAGCATGTACTAATCATAAGGTGGGGATAGGCATGACTTAAAAATACCTAAACTATATGAACACAGACAAAATAATGAGTGGCCAGAAAACATTGCTTTTGTTACATATTTTTAATTGCACTTAACAGTTTAAAACCAATACAAACAATTTCTATTAAAATATAACATGTTAACAATCAGTTAATGGTGACAGACAATGAGATCAAGTTTTACATTATTTTCTTGCGAGATTTTAAATTTGCAAAATCATCAATTATATCGTCGTATGAAATCTTTTTCATAAGTTCTGACTCTATGCACAAAAGAGATAAAGCATTAAGCTTTAGAGAAGAAAAGCTTCTCTCAGCTGAACAATTTGTCACCGCTGTGCACAGAGCCATGCGAAGTGCTATATCCAAGTTTGGATAAAAAGTCTCAATATTCTGTTTTCGCAAAAACAAAGATAGACTTTACTATTAATGCAAAGTTTGATCGAAATCGGTCTAGTAGTTTTGGTGTGATTGAGCAATAATCCAAAGAACTAAACATCCAAACTTACTTCCACATTTATAAAATATTTGACGCCTGCCGCGTTCCGGTTGTTCACTCGGGTATCTGCCTCCGCTCCGAACCTCACCAGCGCTATTGCCGCCCCACAAACGCCGAATTGAAAAAAATAAATATGTGGTCTTCCACCAATTACTTTAAAGAATATCCATGAAAAATTTCAAAGAGATTGAACCACGGAATCACGTAGTTCCATACAAACGTTGACCCCCTTTTTGACCCCCTTAAGGGTACAATTTTAATGAATATTTTATGCTAAATGTTAAACCGGACTTCAGACTACACAATTCAAGGAGATTCATGTAAAAGTGCCCAGTAGTTTTTGCGTGATGGTCATTCAAATAAACGGACAGACAGACAGACAGACAGACAGACAGACAGACAAGAAATTAAAAAGCTCAGTTACTCATCTTAAGCCATCCTCGCGAACTTCTTTTCGAATATCTTTGAAGTACAGACTATTTTAGGTTTACGATTTTATTATAGTATAGATTGTGTACACGTATAATTAAAAAAAATTTGCTAAATTTTCCGCCCCTCTAAATCTGCCGCCCTAGGCACCGGCCTACTTGGCCTATTGGTGAATCCGCCACTGGAGCCTGCAGTCTTCTTCCCCTATAATTCTTTTAAACTAAAATTGATTCGATATTGGATCTTTCGCGTCGCCAGCACTGAAGCATTGTCATTTCCTCGGACGTCCATGCAAGAAACAGGCAATGAAGACGGTATGTGTTGCCCATTCGCCATAAAAGTCGGCGTCGGATAAGGTAATATAAAATTCTAATATAAACGGGCCGCTCTCGGCCGGATACAATCTGAAAATACATCGTGTGGCGTCGGCGGTAAACGGGAGGGCCGTCGGCGTAATCGATGCGGTGGCAGTTTATTCAAAGTGGGGAACGCAGGTTGACTTTGCGCCAAACCAATTTATAAAAGTTGATAACGTGAAACATTGTGAAACTTTTTCCAATCATGCTGAGTAATCCACCTTCCTCCGTCTGCTTTCCGGTTTCTTCTGCACGTGATGCCGGCAATGAAGATCGAATTCAGCTTGTGTTTTATTGTCGACTTATTTTGGGGACGATTATTTTTTCTTATTTCTTGAGTTAGATTTGACGTGAGCAGGGTTGGATTGATCGCCTCTTTTCGTAAGTTTTTTGCGACAATACGTAATGGAAAATGGTATTTTATGAACAATGAATATCAACGTTATCGAGGCATCTTCAGGATCATACCATGACGTGAGCAGCGGAAGGAGAAATAATTTCGTTCAAAGTGGAAGTTTCGGATTCTATTGAATAATCTTATATGTAAACGTGCAGGAGAGCACTGACGTGGAAGTCAGGAGCTTTTGCGGGCTTGCTCTAAAGTATATTCTGTAAATAGGAACAGTGTTATACTAATAGAATCACCGCAATGAATGCACAATCCTGTAGAAAGAATTCACTCTGATCAACTCTCAAAGGTTGAGATAAGTATGTGAATCTACTGGCTGATATTTTCCCTAAGATTGATCGATCTCAAAGAATCAAGAAAAATAAATGCGTACCTGTTCTAATAGAACAGCGTGGTATCGTTTTGCCAGCTGTCTCACAGTTTCCGATTGAAGTATCAATGATAACTTTATTCATACAAGAAAACACTGTTTTCTTTGATGAATAAAAGAGAATTTGTCATTATAATCATAATATAATAAAATTCGATAAAACTACAGAAAAATCAATTAAAAAGTTAAATAAAATACGTCACATGTGTTTCGACATGTGTGATATGCTGCGATGGAACAACTTCCACGAGCCACTTTGAAATCGGTATTGATATTCCAAAGACTAACCTCAAATATGAGTGTAGAGTATTATTTTGTTCCACCAAATCGACACAGAAAAATACAAATGCGTTCTATGATTTTATAAATAATTGAGTTCTTTGAAGATAAGTCAATTTCATTCTTTCATGATAAACTCAATTCTTCACAAAATCATAGAATGCAGTTGTCGATTTGGTGGAACAAAATAATTCTCAAGGCTCATCTTTGAGGTTAGTTTTTAGGGTATCAACCGATTTCAAAGTGCCACGTGGAAGTTGTTCCGTTGCAGCATATGACACCGTGTAGCATTCATAAATGACATCAGAAGTTGAAGTTATCGTATATTTTAAAATATTAAAATATTGTTGATAACACCATCTACTTTTCAATTTTCAAAATATGTTTCATTCATATCTCCGCGAGCAGTTGTCGTTCTCTGTTCAACATTGTCGCCTTCTGTTTCTGCCAGATGCCGTACTTAACAATTCAATATTAAAATTTAATTAATTCAAAGATTTCACTTCCATTTTTGATTTCATTTAGAGTAGAACCTGTTTAAGGGATTAGTTGATTTATTTCTCTTTTTGAATACTTTCTATCTTCAGTTGAGTCGAGTTTACGATAAATATAGTGAGATTCATCGTAATCCGTATGAATTTATCGAAACCTTTTTTGCAAGGTGAGTTTTTCTCAAATATTAAGCGGCCATATTGGCATACGAAACCAAGTTCTTAGAACTTATCGTTTCAGGGTTTTTTCTTTTACTACCGTAAAATTATTACTGTTAATTTATCATATCTGGACGAAGCAGAAGATAATGTCGTTGAATAAAATTGCGGAGGAAATTTAATTTTGGTATGGTCGACAACAGTTGAATTGAGGTTATGAAATATCGATGTCGTGTTTTAATCGCTCCTACGAAAATTGTTATGAAAAGTTATTTCAAGACCAAATTATTGTGAATTTGTTTGTCTAGCACAATTAAGATAGATGATTTTCGATTATTCAGGCGAGTTCTTAGTGTAAAAAGACTGAAAGTGCCAATTTTGGTTTCAAAACTATTGTCAACAAATACGACGGCACCGAAAGATTACAACATCTTTACGGTGCAAAATATAAACATTGGGGAGTCCGCAGACAACCTTCCTTAAGATCAAAAATATTATTATTATTATTATTTAAGTGAAGTATGAAAATAAATCGTCTCCAACATAACCTCAAAATAAATTGAACACTCCACTGAACAATAAGAAACAAATTATATTTTTACAGTCGAACAGTTGTATTTTTAACCCGATTTAAGTAATTTTTATGGAGATGGGTGAATGTAGTAAATGCAGCAAAAATCTTACGAAACGTGATACACGAATTGGATGCATTGGAGGCTGCGAGGGATGGTATTGCACGGGCTGTGCCTCACTGAGTAAAGCCGAGGTTAATAAAATTAAAATTGGGGAAACTAAGTGGATATGTCCTAGTTGCAAAAGGAAAGAAAAAGGTAGGCCGAAGATCAATAATAATGGGCACTTCGCATGAAGACTACTCGGGATATTATGAAGCAATTGAAATCCATGTCGAAGGTAAATATGGGTGAAATTAAGGAAATAAAACTCTCACTTCAATTTTTGTCTGATGCCTTTGAGGAAATCAAAGCTGAAAACAAACAGTTGTTGAAAAATTTGAATGAAAAAACTGCCTTATTGAATGAAGCTTGTACTAAAATTAAAGTACTTGAAAACAGAGTGAATAGAATTGAACAGGAAAATAGACAAAATAACCTAGTGCTGGTTAATGTCCCCAAAATGGATAATGAAAACCCTAAAGAGATTGTTCATTCGATTGCTCAAGTATTGGGGTGCTCTCTGGACGAAAATGATTTTACAGGATATAGAACAACAAGGGACCCAACCTCCCCAATTTTGGTCAGGTTTGGTGATATTAATGATAAAAAGCTTTTACTGAAAAAGTACAGGGAGAAAAAATATTAAAAACAAAAGATATAAATTTGCCAGAAAATAAAGATAAAAATAAATCTAATATTTACATTAATGAAGACCTAACTCCTGACAACCGACATCTATTCTATAAGGTCCTAAAATTCAGGAAGGAAGCCAAATACATGTTCGCCTGGACCTCCGAAGGCTGGATATTTCTGCGTAAATCTGAAGAATCGAGAATTATTTTGGTTGGTTCTGAAAGAGACATTCCGGCTTTACGGGGCTGACCGGGAATTTTAGTCCTTTTTTTTTTTTCATGATGGGGTAAATATGTGTTTTTTTTTAGCTTGATTATGCCAGGAAGTGAAATTTCGGTATAGTATACTGCTGATGAAAAACCTGCTTTCACAGGTTGACTGGGATGTTTTTCAGCATTTTTCGGATATAAATTTGGCATTTGATAAATTTTATAAAGTTGTTCTTGATGTGGTGGATGTTTGTGTTCCAAAAACTATTTCCAGAACATTTCTATATCCTCCTTGGTTCAGTAGTTATATAATTAATAACATAAAACAAAAAAATAAATATCATAGACTATATAAGAGGCATTTACTAAGTTGTTACTATGAAAGATTCAATGAATTAAGATCCAAAATTAAAAAAGATATTAGAACTGCTTATAAAAAATATTTGATGAATGTAGAAGTAGAACTTCAAGAAAACCCTAAAAAGTTTTGGAATTTTATCAATAACAAAACAGATATCACTAGGATACCAGGTGAGATGCAGTATGGGGGTGAAATCTTATCAGACGGTTCACAAATAGTGAATGCATTTGCAGATCACTTCTCTAAAAATTATACAAGGCAGGAACCGGGTGGTTTGGTTAATGTTTGCAATGCTGATCGTGGTGGGTTTTTCCATATAAGTCAGATAACTGTGGAAGATATTGAAGAGGCTATTCAAAATTTGGATCCAAAAAAGAGTTTGGGTCCTGATAATTTACCGGCATGTGTAATTAGGCAGTGTGCAGATATTTTTGTGAAACCATTTTTTATATTATTTAATTTATCCTTGAAAACAGCTAGTTTTCCGACATGTCTTAAAACAGCCTTTATATGCCCAGTATATAAAACGGGTGATAAAGAAAAAAATAGTGAATTACCGGCCTATTTCTATCATTTCAAATATTGCAAAAGTGTTTGAATCGGTCATATAAATATATTAAGTTTCACGTGAAGAACAAAATCCCAGTTCAACAGCATGGTTTCACTGCTGGTAGGTCTACATCATCAAACTTGATCGAGTTTGTTGAATATTCCTTGAATGCCTTTTCTAACCATTCCCAAGTAGATGTGCTTTATCTGGATGCAGTTAAAGCCTTCGATAGGGTACCCCATGACATTATATTGTTTAAGCTTCTGCATAAACACAATTTTTCACCTCATTTGGTTTCTTTTTTTGGTTCTTATTTGGGTGGGAGAACTCAGTGTGTGTGGATAAATCAATTTTTTTCTGAAAACTTCGAAGCCACATCAGGGGTACCACAGGGTTCAAACCTTGGGCCCTTGTTGTTCCTTCTTTATATCAATGATATTGTTGATGTTGTGACTTTCTCTGAGATGAGTCTCTATGCTGATGATGTGAAGTTATATAAGATTATTAGAAATCCTAATGATGCATGGGAACTGCGGTCTGATTTGGATAGGGTTGTGGCCTGGGCTAAAAGAAATAAACTGACATTTAACAGTGCGAAATGTTATCTTGTAACATTTTCTAGAAAAAGGGTGGACCTTATCTATAATTATGCTGTGGACGGTGATACCTTGACAAGACTCGAGAAAATCAAAGATTTAGGTGTATTATTTGATAGATCTTTAACCTTTAATGATCATATTGATGAAGTAGTTAAAAATTCTTATAAGATGCTTGGGTTCATTTGGAGGAACACTAGAGAGTTCACAAACTTTAGAACATTAAAAATCCTATTTGATTCATATCTTATATCTAGACTTGAGTATTGTTCGGTTGTTTGGAATCCTAGTTATTTGTGTCAATAAAGAAAGATTGAAGGTGTAATCAAGAAATTTCTTAATAGTGTTAACTTTATATTACGTAAGAGTAAAAATAGTTTTAACAATAATTTAAAAAATTATAATTTAATAACACTAGAAAATAAAAGATTTATTGCTGAAATAGTTTACCTACATAAAACTATAACAAATGAAAATACTGACAATGCTACACTTGATAAATTACTTTTCTCAGTACCGAGGATTAATGTGAGATCTCATTGTACATTCTATTTACCTTGCCCTAGAACAAATTATATGAAATTTTCTCCAATACATTCAATGTGTGATAAGTACTATAGGGTTCAGGATGTATGTGATTTGTTTTCGCACTCAACATCTCAAATAAAGCGAAAACTGTATGACTACTTCTATGATTCAATAATTGCAACTTGAGAGTTCAAGCTTAGTTTGAATTTTTTTTTTGTTTCATTCTTTTGTTGATGATTTCAATTATGTATTGTATATTCAAGAACCGTAATGTTTAAAATTGAATCGGATTGATAATTATTAGTGTACAATTGTTATTAGTAATAGCCGACTCAAGAATCGGAAACTAGAATACTCTTGTATTGTGGAATCTGTATGAGTTGTATCAATAAATAAATAAAACATCGCTACAACCACATCACAGAAAACAGTCTTTGGAGGCTCATCCCCCAGTGAGATTTGGAAATGCATGTAGAAGAGAGCAAACCTCTATAATAAACTGTTTGTATAGCCTTTTTATTGATTTGTATTTAACAACTTTTTTCATTGTTAGTTATTGGTTTCTAGCAATAGACAAAACTAATTCGAAAATAATAACCAATTGGCGCCCAAACATCGAAATACATTACTCAAATTCTTTCATAACCCACCCCTATTTGCCCACCGTATATTAGAGCAGCCGTTTGCTGTGCGTACTCAGATATTTTTATTTTTTTAACATCTTCAATTCAAAAATACGTTACAACCGTAAGTTATAACCAAGAATTGTTTGAATTATTGTTAATCAAATATGAATACCTGACGAGACAAGAGTGTTATACACAAATGTCGAAACACACGTGTCGTATTCTATTTCATTCTTTAATTGATTATTTTGTAGTTTTTTTTTAATTGTTTGTAATTATGTTAATAATGAAAAATTTTCTCTTATTCGTCAAAGAAAACAGTGTTTTTAGAATAAATAAAGAAATCATTGATACTCCAATCGAAAAGTGTTAAAACTTCAGATGTCAGTTTGAGAGTATTTTCAATTTATTTGCAGTTTCAAGAATAGACTCTCAATTCAATAATTCGAATATCGAGCCAAAAATGGTCTCAACCTATTGGGTTTGACTTACTCATTAAGAAGACTGGGTCAAACTTGGGTATGTCCAGCCGTATAACTCTCTATTTTTTGAAAGAAATGAGGTAAAATTTTCCTATTTTCAGAATAGGATAACTGTTCAAATATCTCTATATGTTAGTTGTTGGGCAATATTTGTATAAATATTCAGGAGTTTTGAATATCTGAAATTTGGTTTCATAGAGTATCCATTGGTTCAAGTTGTAACTTGGAAGATATTTGAATCATGTTGAAACAAATAGGCTCTTTAAAATTCGCAAAAATCTAGACGCTAGAAAATTTTGAGATTATTCCAAATTTTTTTTATTTACTATGGGCAAATAATCACAGGAGTTGACAAGTTAATTAAATACGTTGTCATTAACGTCTCCTGTAGACTATTAGCTCATTGAAAACTTTGGGGTTGAGGTCGAAAATGGCACTACAGGAATTTTTCAATCTAATAATCTAATTTATAAAAAAAGTATTTGAAACTGAATAAATAAGCTATCCGATACTCATCGTTGTTAAACAAAAAAATTCCTCTAATGTCTTAGAAGAAAGCTTTAATTTTTTGAAGTTGTTATTTCTAAGATTACCCAAAAACCACTGAGTGTTTTATGATTTTAATCCAAAAACTAGACACTTGAAGCTACAATTATTTTACCTGTAGGACTATTCCACTCGAAGTTAGAACCTGTTAAAGATCACCCAAAAATAAGGAATTTTTTTGATTCGACAAAAAATTCTACAGAATTTTTTATGAATAAACAATTTTAAATAGTTTTCAAATTATAAATACATCTTTAAACTCATTTTGTCACTCTGAGAACAATGAATTCTCAATTGTCCTAATGATTCATTTATCATATACTTTTCATCATTGCACTGAGGTCACACTTTTCAAGATTGAATAATTTGTTCATTTCTATTTCACCCTAACTTCCTTCTATTCTTCTAACAACTGAAAATATTGGGTTCGGATTTTTCCAGTAACGAGTTTAGTGGTACGAGGGAAAGCAACAAATCGTGGTCCAAGTGTCCTTCCGCGGACACTCGAAGCTTTTGAAATCAATGCCAACGGTGAATGAACGTGTCACCATTCCTCTAGAAACGTGTCACGTGTCTCAAACAATATCTTCAAATAGGAGATTTATTATAGTTTTTTCATATACAATTTATACAGCTCTCATAGCCAGGGAGGGTCTCAATTCGTTTTCGCTTTTCCATTGAAAAGAATCTCGGTTGTCATTCCTTGAGGAGTTTCATTTTTATTGCTGAAACCGGTTGATGCATGAATAGAGATGGCTTTCAGGATATCTTACGCCGCATTTGTGTGAACTGTGCTCTTAAAGAATATTTTCAATGTAACTTCATGAATCCGATATTCACTGCCGTATTTTTAATCAATCTAGTTCAAAGTTCATCTATTAGCTGTTTAACATTTTATTTTGTTCTGTAATCCAAGTGATGAATAGAGTACATTGGTCAACAGTAGTTTTGGTGCCGAAGATTTTGGAGGTGATTTCATATGAATTTGATGCCCTGAATTCAAATATGTTTTTGCCTGTCAGCTCGAATTTTTAAGATATGTATTTTTGTGAATTATACCTTATACTATTCTAAAAGAAAGACCATGGTTTAAAGAAACAAACTAATAAAGGGATTTTTATTATATAACACAGATATCACAGATATTATTCATTATATACTATTGAAAACAGAAAAAGTCATCATTTTAACCAATTACTCACTAAACATTTCGGAACTGATGTGAAAACAGCCGAGTAAGATAGCCGAGTTTTGTACAGAATTTTTCGTACGCCACTATAATATTGGCCGGATAGCGATGCAAAAAATTTTGATTCGCCGAGATAATTTGGAATTTTTCTATTTTCACGTTGGAATCTGGATACGGTACGTTCTCTACTACGATGGCCCACGATAAATCCATCACCAGCACTCATTCCACAGCACCCCCGGGTCGAATATGCCGAATGACGAACGAGTTTTCAATAAAAATATTCTTATTTGGCTAACTAGACATAGGATTGATGTAAAATTTGGCAATAGCGTCCAGGAAAATAAACAGATATTAACTTCATATGCCACTTTTATTTGCACCCCACAGAGGGGTCAATAGGTAGTCGGCCTGATTTTTAAAAATTCATAAAAAATCAACCATAAATGAGAATGCCATCAAACTCCTGCAGAATTATCAACCTGTCGATAAAAAAATAATTATGTAGTTATCTCTGACTTGCAATCCCTTGGGGGGCTAAAATAACGGCTTAATGATTATTCAAGCAGATACGAATATCTCGAGAACTAGACATAGAATCGACACGAAATTTGGTATTTATTCTTCTCTGTTAATACAGAAAATATCTTAAAGACTCACTTCCACTTGCACTTGGGGAGGGGTTAGCCGAGTTCCAGCCGAGTTTTCCGTGAGTGATTCATACCTGAGAAACTAGACAAAGGATTGAAGTCAAATTCCACAATACCATCCAGAAGCATCAACTCATAATTTCTGCATATGCAACATTCACTTGCACTCCCAGGGGGGTCAGTAGGTATTCGGCTTAATTTTTGAAAATTCATAAAAAATCAACCATACATCAGAATGCCACCAAACTCCTGCGGAATCATCTACATGTCGACAAAAAAATAATTCAGTAGTTATCTCTGACTTGCAACCCCTTGGGGGGCTAAAATAACGGCTTAATGATTATTCAAGCAGATTCGAATATCTCGAGAACTAGACATAGATTTGACACGAAATTTGGTATTTATTCTTCTTTCTAATTACAGAGAATAACTCTATGACTCACTTCCACTTCCACCCTTTGGGGGGGGGGGGGCTAGCCGAGCTTTAGCCGAGTTTTTTGTGAGTAATTCATAACTGAGAAACTAGACATAGGATTGAGGTAAAATTTCACAATAACATTAAGAAGCATCAACCCACAGTTTCAGCATATGCCAGATTCACTCGCACCCCCCAGGGGGGTCAGTAGGTACTCGGCCTAATTTTTGAAAATTCATAAAAAATCAACCATACATGAGAATGACATCAAGATCCTGCAGAATCTTTTACATTACGACAAAAAGATAAATCAGTAGTTATCTCTGACTTGCAACCCCTTGGGGGGCTAAAATAACGTTTTAATGATTATTCAAGCAGATACGAATATCTCGAGAACTAGACATAGAATGGACACGAAATTTGGTATTTATTCTTCTCTCTCAATACAGAGTATAACTTTATCACTCACTTCCACTTGCACCCCCTGGGGGGGCTAGCCGAGTTCCAGCCGAGTTTTCTGTGAGTAATTCATACCTGGGAAACTAGACATAGGATTGAGGTCAAATTTCACAATAACATTGAGAAGCATCAACTCACAAATTCTACATATGCCACATTCACTTGCACCCCCCAGGGGAGTCAGTAGGTACTCGGCCTAATTTTTAAAAATTCATACAAAATCAACCATACATGAGAATGACATCAAGATCCTGCAGAATCTTTTACATTACGACAAAAAGATAAATCAGTAGTTATCTCTGACTTGCAACCCCTTGGGGGGCTAAAATAACGTTTTAATGATTATTCAAGCAGATACGAATATCTCGAGAACTAGACATAGAATGGACACGAAATTTGGTATTTATACTTCTCTCTTAATACAAAGAATAACTCTATGACTCACTTCCACTCGCACCCCCTATGGGGGGCTAGCCGAGCTTTAGCCGAGTTTTCTGTGAGTAATTCATACCTGGGAAACTAGACATAGGATTGAGGTCAAATTTCACAATAACATTTAGAAGCATCAACCCACAGTTTCAGCATATGCCTCATTCACTTGCACCCCCTAGGGGTGTCAGTAGGTACTCGGCTTGATTTTTAAAAATTCATAAAAAATCACCGATACATGAGAATGCCATCAAACTCTTGCAGAATCATCTACATGTTGACAAAAAAATAATTCAGTAGTTATCTCTGACTTGCAACCCCTTAGGGGGCTAAAATAATGCTTATTAATTTTATTGTGATATTTGACCTCAATCCTATGTCTAGTTTCCCAGGTATGAATTACTCACAGAAAACTCGTCTGAAGCTCGGCTAGCCCCCCCCCCAAGGGGTTCAAGTGGAAGTGAGTCATAGAGATATTTTCTGTATTAACAGAGGAGAATAAATACGAAATTTCGTGTCGATTCTATGTCTAGTTCTCTAGATATTCGTATCTGCTTGAATAATCAATAAGCCGTTATTTTAGCCCCCCTAGGGGTTGCAAGTCAGAGATAACTACTGAATTATTTTTTCGTCGAAATGTAGATGATTCTGCAGGAGTTTGATGGCATTCTTATGTATAGTTGATTTTTTATGAATTTTTAAAAATTAGGCCGAGTACCTACTGACCCCCTGGGGGGAACAAGTGAATGTGGCATATGCAGAAATTGTGAGTTGATGGTTTTAAACGTTATTTGGAAATTTGACCTCAATCCTATGTCTAGTTTCCCAGGTATGAATTACTCACAGAAAACTCGGCTGAAGCTCGGCTAGCCCCCCCCAAGGGGTGCAAGTGGAAGTGAGTCATAGAGACATTTTCTGTATTAACAGAGAAGAATAAATGCCAAATTTCGTGTCGATTCTATGTCTAGTTCTCTAGATATTCGTATCTGCTTGAATAATCAATAAGCCGTTATTTTAGCCCCCCTAGGGGTTGCAAGTCAGAGATAACTACTGAATTATTTTTTCGTCGAAATGTAGATGATTCTGCAGGAGTTTGATGGCATTCTTATGTATAGTTGATTTTTTATGAATTTTTAAAAATTAGGCCGATTACCTACTGACCCTCCTGGGTGGTGCAAGTGAATGTGGCATATGCAGAAATTGTGAGTTGATGCTTGATAATTTTATTGAGATATTTGACCTCAATCCTATGTCTAGTTTCCCAGGTATGAATTACTCACAGAAAACTCGGCTGGAACTCGGCTAGCCCCCCATAGGGGGTGCAAGTGGAAGTGAGTCTAGAGTTATTCTTTGTATTGAGAGAGAAGAATAAATACCAAATTTCGTGTCCATTCTATGTCTAGTTCTCGAGATATTCGAATCTGCTTGAATATTCATTAAGCCGTTATTTTAGCCCTCCAAGGGGTTGCAAGTCAGAGATAACTACTGAATTATTTTTTTGTCGTAATGTAGAAGATTCCGCAGGAGTTTGATGGCATTCTCATGTATAGTTGATTTTTTATAAATTTTTAAAAATTAGGCCGAGTACCTACTGACCCACCTGGGGGTAGCAAGTGAATGTGGCATATGCAGAAATTGTGAGTTGATGGTTCTAAATGTTATTTGGAAATTCGACTTCAATCCTATATCTAGTTTCCCAGGTATGAATTACTCACAGAAAACTCGTCTGAAGCTCGGCTAGCCCGCCCAAGGGGTTCAAGTGGAAGTGAGTCATAGAGATATTTTCTGTATTAACAGAGAAGAATAAATACCAAATTTCGTGTCAATTCTATGTCTAGTTCTCTAGATATTCGTATCTGCTTGAATAATCATTAAAACGTTATTTTAGCCCCCCAAGGGGTTGCAAGTCAGAGATAACTACTAAATTATTTTTTCGTCGAAATGTAGATGATTCTGCCGGAGTTTGATGGCATTCTCATGTATAGTTGATTTTTTATGAATTTTTAAAAATTAGGCCGATTACCTACTGACCCTCCTGGGTGGTGCAAGTGAATGTGGCATATGCAGAAATTGTGAGTTGATGCTTGATAATTTTATTGTGATATTTGACCTCAATCTTATGTCTAGTTTCCCAGGTATGAATTACTCACAGAAAACTCGGCTGGAACTCGGCTAGCCCCCCATAGGGGGTGCGAGTGGAAGTGAGTCATAGAGTTATTCTTTGTATTAACAGAGAAGAATAAATACCAAATTTCGTGTCCATTCTATGTCTAGTTCTCGAGATAATCGAATCTGCTTGAATTATCATCAAGCCGTTATTTTAGCCCTCCAAGGGGTTGCAAGTCAGAGATAACTACTGAATTATTATTTTGTCGTAATGTAGAAGATTCCGCAGGAGTTTGATGGCATTCTCATGTATAGTTGATTTTTTATAAATTTTTAAAAATTAGGCCGAGTACCTACTGACCCCCTGGGGGGAACAAGTGAATGTGGCATATGCAGAAATTGTGAGTTGATGGTTTTAAACGTTATTTGGAAATTTGACCTCAATCCTATGTCTAGTTTCCCAGGTATGAATTACTCACAGAAAACTCGGCTGAAGCTCGGCTAGCCCCCCCCAAGGGGTGCAAGTGGAAGTGAGTCATAGAGACATTTTCTGTATTAACAGAGAAGAATAAATGCCAAATTTCGTGTCGATTCTATGTCTAGTTCTCGAGATATTCGTATCTGCTTGAATAATCATTAAGCCGTTATTTTAGCCCCCCAAGGGGTTGCAAGTCAGAGATAACTACTGAATTATTTTTTTGTCGACAAATAGATGATTCTGCAGGAGTTTGGTGGCATTCTGATTGATTCTTTATGAATTTTTAAAAATTAAGCCGAGTACCTACTGACCCTCCTGGGGGGTGCAAGTGATTGTTGCATATGCAGAAATTATGAGTTGATGCTTCTGGATGGTATTGTGGAATTTGACTTCAATCCTATGTCTAGTTTCTCAGGTATGAATCACTCACGGAAAACTCGGCTTGAACTCGGCTAACCCCTCCCCAAGTGCAAGTGGAAGTGAGTCTTAGAGATATTTTCTGTATTAACAGAGAAGAATAAATACCAAATTTCGTGTCGATTCTATGTCTAGTTCTCGAGATATTCGTATCTGCTTGAATAATCATTAAGCCGTTATTTTAGCCCCCCAAGGGATTGCAAGTCAGAGATAACTACTTAATTATTTTTTTATCGACAGGTTGATAATTCTGCAGGAGTTTGATGGCATTCTCATTCATGGTTGATTTTTTATGAATTTTTAAAAATCAGGCCGACTACCTATTGACCCCTCTGGGGGGTGCAAGTAAAAGTGGCATATGAAGTTGATATCTGTTTATTTTCCTGGACGCTATTGCCAAAATTTACATCAATCCTATGTCTAGTTAGCCAAATAAGAATATTTTTATTCAAAACTCGTTCGTCATTCGGCATATTCGACCCGGGGGTGCTGTGGAATGAGTGCTGGTGATGGATTTATCATGGGCCATCGTAGTAGAGAACGTACCGTATCCAGATTCCAACGTGAAAATAGAAAAATTCCAAATTATCTCGGCGAATCAAAATTTTTTGCATCGCTATCCGGCCAATATTCCAGTGGCGTACGAAAAATTCTGTACAAAACTCGGCTATCTTACACGGCTGTTTCACATCAGTCATTTCGGAAACTTTTTTTGCGTGACATTCTTGAATGTATTTTAGAACAATCCCGTTTTAAAGACCAGCAGTAATCTGCCATCATGTGAGTATCCCATCTTCCATACATTTGATATATTGGTGAAATCTTTCATCTTGCTCCTCACTTATGTCGCCTAAATTATCAGGAAAACGGTCTAAGTGGCTGTGTAAATAATGCACCTTAATGCTCATGTTACACCCAATTGATCTGAAATTATTAAGCATCTCATTGACTAATTCAACATAGTTTTCAGCTTTGTGTTTACCCAGAAAATTTTGGACAACTGAAACAAATGAATTCCAGGCATTTTATTCAACCTCAATCATTGAATTTATGAAGTCAGGGTCTTTAAATCAGCTGTCTTATTTATGGACCATCAAATATTCCTGCTCTAATTTTTTCCTTACTCAGCTGAGCCTTTTTTTCCCTATATATGCAAAGCATGATCCATTCTTATCAAGAGCCTTTACAAACTGCTTCATTCGACCCAGCTCGATATGCAGGGGTGGAAACATGATTTTCTCTCGCAGAGCTAAAGGATCATTGATGATGTTCTTTCCCCCAATATCCATGTTTTCTCTTCTAGGCCACTATTTTCTAATTCAGTGTTGCGTTTTGTCTCTGTTATTCTAGAGGCACAAGAAACAAGGATACTTGGTGTGGCCATTTTGCTGTCCAAGGAGAAAGTTTACCATTTTTAAGTCTACCCAAATCACCCATTGGTATTCATGAAACTTTATTTTTTCCAAAACCAAAGCTATGTTGTCATATTGCTCTTTCATAATTGTTGAGCGAGCAATTGGTATTTGCAACGGCTTGCACCCCTTTTTCGTACGCCCCTGACTTGAAACGATTTCGCGATACCATGCATTATAGAAGATGTATGTGCTCTATGCTTATTTCTGTGTTCCGGAAGCTAACCTCTATCGGTTACCTTCAGGGATTTCTTTTTCGGTCTCGAAGCAATCAAGTTACAACGTTCATATTCTGAAGAAATTAAATAGATCAATTTCTAAGTGTAACTTTTCTGAATTAAATATCTGCGAGAAGTACGTGATCATTCTCGCTCCTCCCTGGGGGTTAAATTGCATCTTATGACGAAGCCAAGAACATCACAGTTTGATGTTGAGATGAGTTATACCATAGGCTGTTGAGCTACGTCCTTTCACTGGATTAAGCACTGTTAATTTGAGCTTGTGGCATGGTCACCTTCTTCGACTGAGATGAGAATTGCATCGTATCAAGTAGCTGTCTGAATACGATAGAGAATTCGTGCAGAAACCATCTACATGCACTGATCCCTTGGCATAGAACATCTTCGTGGGAATTCACCTTATATCTGGAAAATTGGAGGATGCGCTTGGAGGCTCGACAACTGTTAAGATAAGTCCCTAATGTGTGTTGTACTTGGGAGATTGGACTTTTGACACAATTTTGTAACTTAATATTGTATCTTTTTATTGTACTCATTATATTTGTCAAAAACCGAGGGGAGTTTTGTTGCTGGGATAATCAAGCCCACCCTGAGAAAATTAAGAGTAGAGTCTCATGCTCACCATCATTACTTGACGTGGCAATTAGCACGTTACATATTGAGCCATATTTGTTCCCATTATGTAGAAACACACTTTTCGAACTTCGCTTTGAGCTGTCAATAAATAGGCGCCAATCATCCGGGAAATATTCAGAAAGACCCATTTTTACCAGGAGTTCTCTAATAGCATGGCAAAATAGAAAATTTTGTTCTTCAGAGAAAGAAGGTAGCAGATCTTCCGCCCTTGTGCGATAAAATGTAATTTTCGTTCCTGGTTCAAGTAAATTTTTGTCATTCAACCTGGAAGCTAGTAATTCAGAAGCTTCTTTCGACACGTTCAGATCTCTAGTGAGGTCATTTAACTCATCTTGGTTGAAACATTGGGGAATTGATGACATCGTTTCAAAATCACTGTCACCTTCGGTAGTATCAGAATTCAGATCAGAGAGACATGTGTCTTCACAGCGTTCTGGTAGCTGCTGAAAAGTTGGAATTGGCACTTCTTCTGAGTGAGGGATAGGGCGTCTTGCAGAGACTAAATCTGCATAAGACCACTTGTTACGATTATTTCGATTGATTCCAGTAATATTTACTAGGCAGAAATAACAGTCATCGAAGTGATTTTTTGGTTCTCTTCAAACCATTGGTACTCGGAATTTCAGACTTTTATTTTTATTTATTATTAGTATTATTAATTTTCTAAAAATCTAGAGCTGATACAGACAAACTGCTATCATATTTAGATTTAGCAATATAAATATAGTTAAAATCAGCTCAAAAATTCTAGGCACCAAAAAAAATTTTTTATTTTGTAGGCCTGTGTTATTAACTGAAGTTCAGATGTGGTCAGATTCTAAACAGACAAAATGAATTTGACTTTATAAGTGATTTTTTTTTCATTCTCAAGCTTGACATAATCATGGAAACAAATAGAATTTATATCCATCAATTGTTAGAACTTAGATTGAACAACGTGTCCCCAAACTTTCGGCAACTCATTTGATGGATAACTTATGGAATCATGAGTGATTTTAATAATAAGTGCTTTTTAGATTCTTCTCCTTGTAAGTGTCTCATGATTCTATTTCATCAGATGATTTTCATTCACATCATGGCGGACTTCGATCTATCGATGTCCAGCACTTTGAAACGAAAAAAATTGCGGAGAAATGGAACCACGTAACAATTATTTATTTTGTCAGAGATCGAAATTTCATACCAAAAGGTTTCAGAGTGAAACTTCTTATAAGAAGTAGAAAAGCAATTGAGATCTCCAACGAGGTTTATCAAGCATTGATTAAAGAAATCCTCCAGAGTCTACAACTCAGCTTCCGCCGTTCTTGTTGACTCAATACGAGATAACAACTTGATCCAGTTAGTGGATTTTCCAACTCGTTTCCGCAATATTCAGACTCCTCACTTCTGGACTTGGTTTTGGTCAATGATCCCGACACTGTCTCGGGTGTTGAGCCACATCCGCCCCTGGGTAAATCAGATCATGTTGTCCTTCATTGTAAGTTGCAGCTCATGTTTCCCTCAAACAGTGTCAGATACATTAAAACCCAAAAAATTACAAACTATCAACACCTGGATGGTTTGGCCCAGGCGGTGGATTGGTTGTCCTTGCTACAGCCGGCTGCTGATGACGAACATATGAGGAACATTTTTACTGGGACTCTGCAGAGCCTGGTTGACGAGTGCACATCGACTAGAAGAGTACCCTTCATTCCTTCGAAGCCATGGATGAACGAAAGTATAATCAGGCAGATCCGACACAAAAAATCATTATGGCAGCGCTATACCCGTGGAAAACAGCGAGCAGACTATGATGTTCATAGGAGTTTATCTAATTCCTTATCGTCTACAATCGCTAAAGCAAAACAGCACTACGAACTGAAGCTGTTACGATCTAATGATCGCAAAGGTTTCTTCAAATATGTAAGGTCAACATTGAACACCAAGGTTGAGGCACCATTGGTTTATAACGGGGACAACAAACCATGCTCAAGCCTGGAAGAGTCTGCGAACGTTTTGGCCGATTCTTTCTTGTCATTTTTCACCCACGAAACTGGTTCACCCCCCGCGATGGCGACCCCTCGTGTGTCCGTCGAACTCATTGAAATAATTTTTCCTCCGGTCATCGTAGAGGCCAAACTTTTTTTTTAGACATCCAGGCTGCGCTTGGTGCTGATGGTTTTTCCGCTAGGCTACTCAAGGGATGTGATCGTTCCCTGGCACTTCCGCTCTCTCTCATCTTCTCTCTCTCATTTGAAACATCCTGCCTTTCTCCCTCCTGGCGGAGTACACGTATAACACCCATTTTTAAGAAAGGAGATGAACGCTGTGCTGACAATTATCGCCCTATCAGCCTGGTCCCGATAATAGCAAAAATTTTAAAAAGGTTATATTGGATAAAGTTCTTCAATTTGCACTTGAGCACAGAATAATACCCAACTGCCAGCACGGCTTCCTCCCAGGGCGCTCGATCATCACTAACCTACTCGAATGCATCAACTTCTGGTCAATGTCTCTAGATAGAGGCGACCCAGTTGATGTCATTTACCTTGATTTTGCCCGAGCCTTCGACCGCGTACCCCATAGACGTCTTCTATACAAGCTCGATCATGTGGGAGTTCATGGCCGCCTCCTCTCCTGGATAGGGGCTTTTCTTTCGGACCGAAGCTTCCGGGTCCGTGTTGGTGATTCTGTCTCCTCATAGAGGGCCGTATTGAGTGGAGTACCGCAAGGTTCTGTATTGGGCCCAGTTCTTTTTTATTATATGTTTCAGACTTTCTACACCATATCAGCTCTCACAGCTCACAGTTCGCCGATGACACAAAAATATTTAGCCCCTCCAGTTGCGCTCTTACTATCCAGGGGGACCTCGACTCCATCTCGCGGTGGTGTAAGGACTGGCAGCTGCCTCTCAGCGTTGAGAAGTGTTTCGTCCTGCACATGGGCGCCCACAATCCCCTGCGCAGGTACTTTCTCAACGGGGTTGTCATCCCTGTTTCTAGAAGCCACTGTGATTTAGGTGTGGTGGTGGCCGATAACCTGAGCTGGTCAGATCACATTCTCTATGCTGTCAACAAAGTCAAAAGATCCTTATTCCTGATCCAGAAAGAATTTGGCAGATGTAATCCTTCAACATGTGCGGCTATATACCGAACCTATGTGCGGCCCATCATCGAGATCGCCGGGCCTGTTTGGAGTCCGACGTTGTACCGGGATATATCATTGCTGGAGAATCTTCAGCGTCATGCAACACGCCTCCCTTACGGAGTTTCGCGCCCCTCATACAGTGAAAGACTTTCCATAATGAACCTACCAACTTTTATGGACCGGAGGACTCGTGGTGACCTCATCACTGACTATCGGGCTATGAATGGTCTTTTTGGAGTAAGCTTACGTCACCTGTTCACGTTGAATACAGATCGTCGTTTGCGGGGCCATGCGTTCAACCTCCGCAAGGAGAACTTTAAGACAGTGCAAAGACAACATTTTTTATCAAATAAGGTGTTTGGTGTATGGAATTCCTTACCCCCTGTAGTGACTGAGTCAGTGTCAGTGAACTCCTTTAAGAACAATTATGACAGATGATGTTTGAGTTAGGAAAGTGTTTTATTTGTTTTTTCTTCAGACAAATTGTTATTTTTTTTTTTGCTCCTCAAGCAGTCCGGTCCAACTTTTTTCTTGGATTTTGTATTTTATTTTGAGTTTATAGGCCTTGCCTTAACTTTAATTCCTTTGTAATTTTATTTCGGTATTTCGATTTATACATGTCTGATATTTCTTTGTAACTTAATTATACAATTATAACATTAAAGATGGAAATATCGATCTGAATAACAGTATACGGTTCCATTTTCCCCATCGTACTAGGATTAGGGAGATGAAGAGTAATATTCAAAAGTGATACATTGTATGATCTTCATTTCAACATCATATATTCACTTGAACCATCCCATGCATATGACAACATAATCGGGAAAATTGATCCATCGGTGAACAAGGTCTTCTTTCATTATCGCATCAGAGTTTCCGATCGATGTTTTAAATGTCAACACCTTGATATACATTCAAAATGTTGTGGATCTCTGAGGAATATTTTATGAGATGTAAACAAATGAAAAAAAAACCTTCGAGAATCTGTCTTGAATTTACACGCGTGACGATTCTAACAATGTCCTCACAAAAGAGATAACCTGACATCCCCAACCCAAAGTAGAAAAATTTCTTCCCTTTGATTGTCACAATGACATGTATAAATAAACATTCAGAAATTTCAGATATGGAGTGATGGTAATTTAAAGGCGTTTGGAAATTGCTGAAGGATATCCACAGATGTAATTGGATTGGGTTAGGTTGGATGATAATGATATCGAAAGGCATTCGAGAAATATGTAAAAATTGCAATTTGGCGTGAATTCAACTTCCCCCCATAAGATATATGGATTCTGGAAAATTCATCACTACGGTAACTTCAAACGAATTTAATATGTTATAATATCAGCTTCGTCGCGGAGATTGAGGAAACTCGATCAATTTCCATTTTCTATTGAACGAATTACATGAATAATTTGGGATTTCGAAATTTGAGTGATAATAAGTTCGAGGTGTTATACCGAATGCCTCACGAGTTCCGTGACCTTGAAAATAGCACCCTGTTCTAGTTTTCAAACTAGAACAAGCTCCCAAACATTGAGAGACCAGGAAATTGGTGCTTACTAATAAATAATTATGATAAAATATTTTTTTGATTTGACTCGTAAGCAGAATCTTCATAATGAGGCACTGCCTCATAGGATAAGCCGCCTCTGGTATTCATCGTCAAGAGATTTTTGTCGCCTAAGGTACTTTTCCTTTTGTTATTAGACCCGAAATAAAGGACGGTTACTCATCTGAGTCTAACTGTTCTGTTTCATTTCCATCTTTGTTTTCCATCTATTTTTTTAATCCCATATATCATGAATCTTAATTTTTTACTTATAACAAAACTTAACCTAACATTCAATGGCTAAATTTAATACCGGAGTCCGTCATACTTCAGGGTTGTAGTTACTTTCATTTCAGTAGCATTTTATGCTACTTCCTAAAATGAAGACCAAAGCAGTAGATCCACAGGAATTATTGAATAATGTGATCAAATTAATTCACACCCTAGTTTTATTAGTTTCAGAAATTTCAGAAATTCACTCTTATTCTTGTTTCAATTGATTCACATTTGTTAAAAGTATTCTGCAGCTGTAATGGAAAATGTGATACTTCTCGTTACAGTTGCAAAAAAGCAGAACTGAAATGTACAAGGTTCTGCAAAATGTGTAACGGCATAACTTGTGAAAATGTCTCTGACCTGATAAACAGAATATAAATGAACTCTGATGTCGATGAAGACGAATGGGATCTAGATGACGCTGAGAGAGATGATATTGATGAATTTAATTGAAGAATTATTTGTAAAAATGAAAGAACAGTTTTTCCTGATATTATTCGAAGCAGAAACTTTAATTATTATTCATTAATGCTATTGCTCTTCAAATAATTACTACAGTTTTTAAATTAAACTCTTTTGTCCCATTACTCTGAATAAATTTTCTTCTTTCGAAGAATTACTATTACTTATTTTACTATCAGAAACATACCTACCTACGTCTAAATTATTATTCGTATATCGTATGCATCTTAAGTAAATTCAGCTGTTCATAATTGCGGCTGAAAACTATTTTAGTTTTTAAATTTTTCAATTTCGTCAAATTACAAAATTTCCTTTTTAAAATTTATCCAATTTTTGACTTTTCTATTACTTCTAGCCTTCATTGAAGAATCTATATCGCCTTCGCTAGCACATCAGATTAGAAAACCGAACATCGTTTTACCCAAACTATCCGTTTCCAACCAACTGAACATTATATGCTAGGGTTCGATGTAATAAATACAATACAATAACGAAACGAGTAGAGTCCAACTCTGGCGAATATCTGCCAGATGTTCGGTTCAACAAAGGTTCAGCCTTTAGATAGTCATCGAGTGCCAAATTTAAAATTCGTTGGTATTGCGCTAATAAAGAAATACGCTGTTCATCAGTATACAAATTCACTTTCGAGAACGATAAAGTACAACATATTTTGGACTAGAATTTTCCGCTCTACAACTTTTGTTTAAAATTTTTTCTTACTAAACGTTCTAATTCACGAAAATATCAGAAAAACCGTATTTTTCTCTATATTTTCAAGAATTTTTCAATGTTCCTAAAAATTTCAACACCTGCATTTTTGACCATATGTTTCCCTCATTATAACAATCAACATATCAAAAATGCAGCTCTTTCCGAGAAAAAGTGATTTCAGCCCTTCCTATACTGAACTATATAAGGCAGTTCCAATCTGTATCCTTTTAATCTATAGAGGAAGGTTTATCGGTCCCTATATCTATGAGGGTCACCTTACGGCAGCGCGATATTTGGAAAAGATGAGGCATACAGAGGACCTCACATACAGGCTGCCCCGTAACTCAACGTCAAGCGGTTACTGGGCGATATGTAAGGTTATACCAGTTCTAGCAAAAATTAAAAAATCCTAATTCACCTAGTTGAGTGGTAATAGGTATATTTCTGTAGTCACAAATTTTCCAATTTTGCAGTAATTTTTTGTAAACGTAATCCTAAAAAACCATGTCATTGATTACAGTCACAAATCTATTGTTAGGTACAATTGTTTTATTTTTAATTTTTTTGTATTTTTTGATATTTTTAATTTTTGCCAGAAATGGAATAACCTAGCATATCGCCCGGTAACCGCTTGACGTTGAGTTAAGATACACCCTGCATAAACCCTATCCTCATTTTCCTGAAGCAGCAGTTTTCGATGGAATTTATTAATGCTATCAATAATGTTGAGAATAGCTCAGAAACATCATTATTCTTGTAATTCCATTTTTTTAAATTGAATTTTTGAGTTATTTCAAAATAGACACTAATTAATATTTTCACAACTGTTTTTGTATCGTATTTGGGCATGGCAACCCAGATTTCGAAAATATGGGTAAATTTAATCTAAAACAGCCACAAGATGATGTTTTCAGAGTGAAATATCAACAATTATATATATTTGAGAAGAGAAATTTATTTCAAACACGAATATGGAAGAAATAATAGGGTGGTTGATAAAAAAGTAAAAGTTTTTGTTATAACTTCGAAATCATATTTTTTGAATAGAAAACTAGCAACACCGTTGAATTCCGTTCAAAAGAGAACCTGAAAAATGCATTTACATAAAAAAGAAATATTCAAGAATAAACAATTTGCAAGGTCGCAAACTTCTTCTATTTTTTGAACACATCAAGATATCAATTTGGATCACTCGGTACACTCGGTTTTAGAAAAGGTAGCCCCAAATACCTTCAGACAGTTTATTTCAATGAAATTTTTTCCAAACCTATGAGCCCCGTTCAATTTAGAGCTCCCAAATTCGTGAAAGTTGATGAAGAATTGGCAATAGCATCCGTAAAAAAATTTCTCGATCTTGTTCGGTCCGATAGATTTAGCAGTCAGCCGAAAACGAAATCATAAATATCGTCGAGTATCAAATAACCAACAGATATACGTGCATCAGGCGAGCCGCGGTCCAGATGGGAGCATATGATGCCGGAAGACGATATTGAAATTGGTTTTCATGCCGTATCTCACGGAATTCTAATAAGATAAAATCGGATCTAGGTCGCCTAGATAGATCATCGCCGGTGAAATTTATACGGTCAATTTTAATAGAAATTGATATCTCCAGAAACGAACCTTTTTGAGAAGATTCGGCTAAATTTCAATCTGAATCAATCTGATTCGAGATAAATTGAATGTGGAACAAAACAAGCTCAAACTAAAATGCACTCGAAGGAAAAATATATATACAGGGTGAGTTTTCGATTAATAAAGTATAGTAATTTCATTTTCAAATTTTTTTTGCTTATATCTCCTTAATGGATAATACGAAGGAATTCAGAATTGAAGGAAGGTTTCAAACAAATAGGGACACTTAGAAAATTGAACACACATGTTCATCCTCTAAGGCCTTCGAGTTGATGCATCACATTTTCAAAAAACCATCAAAACTTACTATAAAATGGGTAGATAGTGAACATATTCTAGTATTTTCTGTATGCTCAAACTGTTCAGAAGAATTAATTATTGTTCATTTCCATCCATGACCGAAAAGAAATCACGGAGCAAAAATGATTTCCTGTTGCTCTTTCTAATTCGAAATCATTGTAATCATTGAGAATTTTGATACAGGATGATGAAAAAATGTCACCCTTTCTATAGATAAATCAAAATAAGAAGGCATATTGAAAAGAAATGGCGAAATCAACAGAAATATATCTTCCATTTCAATTTTGATAGCATGGCATTAACTTTGAGGATTAAAAAGATTCCTTAAAAACTTTCATTTTTGCAGGATTGTAGTATATTATCGTGCTATCGTTTTGTCCAAATGTCTGCAATTTTGGAATATTGCGCTGAAAAAGGTCTCAATCCATTAGGTTTGACTTTCTGATGAAAAAAATAAGTTCAATCTTGTGGGTGTACGTCCGGCCGTATATTCTCTGTCATTCAAAGGAGATGAGCAAGAGTTGTCATATTGTCAGAATAGGCTAACTGTCCAAATATCTCGATCAAGATAGTTTTTGGACCAAATCTGTCCAATGGTGCAGGAATTATGGGAATCTGAAAAATTTTTCCTTTATAACTCCTAAAATATCCATCGGATAAGGTTATAACTTGGACGATATTCGAACTGGTTCAAAAAAATGGATTTGCAAGATTTCATAGAAATCGACATGCTGCAAATTTATGAAAAATTCCGAAATAGTTATTTAATCAACTATACAAATAATTGTTGACGGTTTCAAACAGAATCACAACAACAAGGAACCACAGAACACTATTTTATTGGGAACTACTCACCACAGAGATGTTATAATAACATTTTAATGTGATAATAATTCACTCTAGTTATTCCGAGAAAAATTATAACTAAAGATCAATAATGGTTACAGATATTATATTTCATTTAAAACAACTTTGCAATTATTAATTTCTTTCTCTTCTGGGGTTCGGTAATAAATCAATATTCTATGGTAAGGTATTAAAATTTTACATAATCTATGAATAACCATTATTCAATATTTATGTTTTTGTTTACATAATTAAAACAGATACTCTGATTATAGAAACCAAAAATTCACGCATGTTCAGTAATTAATTATAGACTAAACAGAATAGATTCACATTAATGATCTAACAAATTTTTTTTTATTAAAAAACATCTAGTTGGTTTTTCAGAAGCAAATTTAGGTGATCGACCTCAATTTCTTCAAGCATATATAATTACACACTTAAATTTGGGAATATTTGTATTCTATCCAAGTAAATTGTTATTGGGATTCAGTACAGATAATAATCATCAAGTAAAATAACAGCACTTTAAAATAATTTTTTGTAGTGACATCATTCAATGTTGTTGAAGATATCGAATAAAATTCATAGACCTGTTCACTGGTCTCTGTCAAGGAGAAGAAACTTCAGAAATATCAGTGTTTGAAAAATCATAGATGATTTTTTCTGGCTTTGAGTGAAAAAAAAGCACAGTGACAACCTCTTACCTTGGAAGTTTTGATAGAAATGAGGGTTTTCATGATTTGGAAATTTTAAGAAGAAAATTACAAATGTATGATGATAACATCCAATAATTCTGAGGTTTTTTTGGAATTTCTCACTATAAAGGGATGGTTTATAACCTTGAAGTAGAAAGAAATTATAGTTAAACAACAAAAATCTATGTTTATGGTTTTGAATTTTTTTTTACCAGAAAATTAGTATTTTGTATCTTCCTTCTGGATATGGATCTCATCGGATGAAACATGAGTGAGTGAATCATTTTTTAGAGGGAAAATAATGTTTTTAAACTATGCAGATTCATGAGTGGATGCTGTGGAAGGTATTTTCCATTCAAACTAAAATGGGCTACAGAGGGGTATTTGCCCAATGTGAAAACTTAAAATGCTTATAACTTTTTAACGCAGCTGAATATGGAAAAACCGTAATGGAAAAAGTGTTTCTTTTGATCTCAAGAACCTATGGTTTAGATTAACGCAGTGGTCAAAGATTCACCCTGTATATAGGGTATTGATATACCAGATATTCTCAAATTTCATTTTCGTAGCTTCCTACCACCAGAAGATCATCAGTTTTTCATTTACTTAGAAGTTGATAGAAATGTCGAAAAGCCTGTTTGAAATGTCAGTGCTCGATGATCTCATAGTATACATGTTCGCAAGACAGAGTCGGACTTTCAGTTGGGGGAAAATTATTCCGATGAAATAATGCACCTTGTAAAAATTTAGAGAAGCACTGACTTGGGATTTTAAGAGAAGGAAATAGGATCTTTGAACAAAACTTAAGGAACCAACGAGTAGTTATTTCAAATGTGAGATATGGGTTTGTCCATTCTTCGTGCGGATGTATTTGTATCACATTGTTCCAGAATACACGAAATGACTCTAGAACAAGCGCACAAAAGCTGCTGATCTCACGACAGTACTTTTTGAATTTTGAGATTCAAACAGATATTAGCTTAAGTTATGGAAATGTTGGTTAGCGTTTCATAATAGAACTGAACTAGTTATTACCATGCGAACTCAGATAATTCAAATTTCAAACACGAAGTTTCAGAATCAATTCACAAAATGAACGAATACTTACTCTTTGCCAAGTAATTTGATCAGTTATATTTGTTTAAAATGTCATTCTATATATTTCATCTCTATTCATTTTCAGTAAAAAATCGATTAGGAATGACAATCCATATACTCTTTTCTGTATGATACAAAACGTAGCCGACGACTTAAAAAATTTATTTCATAAAACAATTAGAAACTTTGGAACTTGTTATTGGATGTGCGATATTGTTTCTTCTTTATTATTATTTACCAATGAATCACACCAAATATATTATTTTCAACCTTACACAGTTGTACCATATACAGTGTGGAACAGCCAAATGGAATAAATTCCATAACGGATAAATTCTTATTTTAAATGCAAGACCCTGTATATTATTAATTTTTTGGATTCTTCAGAGAATTCTAGATATAAATCATGTACAATGGCCTATACCTATATTCAACTGTTTCGGAAATATTAAGTGTTTTCAGATTTATTACAAAAATTAACATTAAATAAAGAAAATTATTTATTTTACAAATTTGCTACATTACATTCAATACTTATTTCCTATTTAGCTCTTGATAATGAGAAAGTAAACAAAAACCATTGCTGCGTTTCTTTTTACTGAAAAAAGTGGGTTTTCTTGAAACTCAAGCATAATATCCAATTTCGTATCATTACTTACTGCATTGGCAGCTACTTTTTTTATCTGACTCACATGACCAAGCTCGCGAAACTGCTTTTCTATTTTGCTAATTGTTCCTTGTGATACAGGCGGCAAATTTGGAAATTTTTCGTGAAATAAGCGAGAAACTTCCATTTGTGTCCTTGTGTTATCTCCATAACCAATCATTTGTAGAATGGTTATTTTGTGCTTTTCTGTTAAATGAACCATTTTTTCAGTCAAAAGAAACGCAGGAATGGTTTTTGTTTACTTTCTCATTATCAAAAGCTAAATGGGAAATCAGTATTGAATGTAATGTAGCGAATTTGTGAAATAAAATAATTTTTTTTTAATGTTAATTTTTGTGATAAATCTAAAAAGACTTAATATTTCCGAAACAGTTGAAGATAGGTATAGGACATTGTACATGATTTATGTCTAGAATTCTCTGAAGAATCCAAAAAAATAATAATATACAGGGTCTTGCATTTAAAATAAGAAAGTGGGTATTGGCAACTGTCACAAGACGCACCCTATATAATTTTTTTTTTTTTGAAAAAAATGCTCAGTTAAAAATACAAATCGACGTGTCCAAGCGATTTTCCACACACGCTCTAATTTATTCGTTATCGAATTTATTCCATTTGGCTGTTCCACACTGTATAACTATTTTTGAATAACACTTTTAAATTAATCGTGAGTAGTAGCTTAGGAAGAGCATCAAAGTTTCCCGATCTAACGTCAGTGCTTCAACCATTTTTCTCGTTGGAAATAAACTTTGAATTAAAAATCATTGATCACAAATTGCAATCACATCAAAAATAAAATTGACGTAGCAAGTAGAGCATAGAATATGGTTCATTCATCTTTGAAGCCAGTAACCCTTCTAAAATCATCTTGCGGTGAAACGCCAAATCCTGTAATGTTCCATCGCATAAACTAGTCAACGGACGACAAGCAATCATATCTCAAAATGCCAGGATATCATGTAGTTGTCTACCCATAATTCACCGGGTACACTTTTATTGTCGTCATAACACGGTAATGGTGATCCAACATCCTTTGGATGTAGCTATCTTAATTAAGGGGCCCCATTAAGCACCGCCTACATGACATATCCGAAGTTGGGCGATAGGGATAGACGACGGATTGATTGTAATTGAATTCGGTACCTAAAGTCGAAGTGTATGTTATGATATATGACATTTTGCGCCATCGAAACGATGAATTATCGGTTCTACGTAACTTGTGTATGTTCCAGTGTGTAAATGTCCGTTGTATATTCGCATATGTTTGTGCGGGTAGAAGCCCATTATTCGCATAATTGACGTTCTATCTAAATTCACATTACGCATGGAGCTTAAGGTGTCACACATACAGTGAACTGTTCTCTGCTCGATTTCCTGTGATGGAGTGAAACAATTTTTGGAAGCATTTGATTGATTGAAAATATATGAAGTACATGTAATAAACGAAAATGTAAAACAAACAACAATATGAATATAATCAGCTCACTAAAGGAGATTTTCAATATAATCGATGGCAGCGATTATAGCCTTCAAGAAATCTTTAAAGAGTCTACCATATGCCTTATTGGGACATTCTCTGGTTATTCCACAGTAGCAGCTTGGGCACAAGGCTTTGTGCATTTATGTAGCGACTCGCGCATCTGCCATAGTTAGTGTGTATTTTATTAAAGACCGTCCATATTCTACTACGTTGGTCAGGAGCAGGGGATTTATGTCATATGCATGGCAGCTTTCGAGTTGAAATGAAGTAGTTCAAGGGCAAATTTAATGGGTGATTTTCTAGATCGTAACCTATTTCTCTCCAGAATACCTGAGTCCTGATTAATAGGTAGTTGTGGATTGTCCTAGATGCGTTTAAAATAAAACCCGAAAATATTACCCTCTTTAACTCTATGTACAAGCTTCTCGAAAGGCTTCTTAACAACAGAAACGGCGCTATAGTACTTGAGAGAATTCCGATCGAACTAGTTGGCTTTCGCCCCGAAAGATGTTTTTTGAGACCAGATAATGTCCCCGAGGACTTCTATAGAGGCGGGCTTCTACAAAAAAAAAAACTAAAAACATCAACTGCATTTATAGATCTATCAACAGCTTACGATACGATCATTTTAAACTTATCCAAATAATTGCAACGTTGGTGCCACTTTCATATAAATCGATGATCTACGCCACTGGCATTTTGGCCTGCGTGAATGCGTTTTTATTCAAAATCTTGACCTACTGAGTCATTTAAAGGACATATGCTCGATTCTATGTTTCGCTGATATGCTCTAGACATTGACAGGTTTCTGAAACTGCGCTAGAGGCTCCTTTTGGAGTTGTCAGAGTCGAAAAGGTGAAGCCATTTTATCTGCCTTATTGAATTGCCAAGTTGCGAAAAAAACATATAGTTCTTGAGGAGTACATATATTTTGTTTTTTAATTTTTCGAAGTAAGAAACGATAGTTTTGGCACATTTTTACTTTTAACTTTGAATGCAAGTATTTTGTCTCTGCTGTCATGGCTGTGATTCCAGAACAAGATTCCGGCTCGGTTTAATTTGTCAATGATTTTGAAACCATTAGATTGTCATTTAGCTAAAAAAGACCGAGAAGGAGCCTTGTTAGACCTACCTTTGAGCTCTAAACCTTCTCTCATTCGTTTCAATGTAGCTCCAACCCCCGGGTCAAGATACATCCAAGTCCCGGGCCAAGACATATATAAACCACGGATCACGACATATGCAACCCCAGGACAATATAACAAGCAAACTCTGGATATTAAAGCATAATCTCATCTTTAAAAAAAGCATATTCAACCCCTGATGGGACTAAACTTAACCAACTTGGAAGCTAAAGGAAATTTTCTATCTCTATGCACTCCCAATTCGCCACAAACTCAGTGAAAAAGCCCTGAATTATTTGTCTGAAAATACGAATTTTTCATGAAATCGAAAAATGGAAATGTCAGAAAACTCCTTAGAAATTTCAATGCTCGATGCTTTAACGTACCTATTCGATTGACATCGGTAGGACTTATGCAGTTTTAGATGGTGGAAAATCAATCGGAGGTTCATTTACGGTGCAATAAAGTATTTTGTCGATTCGCGTTCTGAAGATGTTTAATTTAATGGTCGTATATTCATGCAGAAGTTTCAGAAGATTTGATTCCGAACAATCTTCGCTTTATGTATTGAATGAAAGGTATTTCAAAGTACAAGTGTTTGCTTATCCGAAATTCTGGTATGATGACGAAGAAAGACCTGAATATGTTGCCATATGGGTTGAAGTGATTATATTCAAGTACACTGATCAACAATTGCTAGGGATCACTTATGAACTTCTCTTCATTTGTATTTTTTTCAAGTTATCTCGTGAATATCTGTACATTATATGTTCTCTAAGGAAAAAGTAAGATGTTTTTAGTTGATTATATCAAATTTCACTTAATCGGCTCTTGTTCACAAAATCGATTATTATCTGTGGGCTGTTACAGGTGGAGTGAAAAGCAATGTGGTATTTGTTATTTAATCTGTTTTTTTCTCTCGTTCAAACACATAAGGTGACAATAATTGAAGAAATGAGAACAATATCAGCTCATCAGTCATGCAGAGAAGACGTTTGGCTCCTGTGCAACTGGACCAAACCATACGGTGGATACAGGAAGGTTTGTCCCAGCGAGAAGTGTCCCGGCGGTTGAATGTTTCTCAAAGTGTCGTGAGTCGGGATTGGAAAAGGTTCATCCAAAACGACTCAGTAGCTTATATTCAAGGGGGAGGTCGGCAGCGCAGTACAACAGCTGCCCAAGATCGTCTTTTGATCCTCAATGCTAGGAGAAATCCCACTTACCCGGCATCGCGGCTCAATAGGTCAGTGAGAGTTGCAACAGGAGTTCTAATTTCGAACCAGACTTTAAGACGTCAACTACATGTTCGTGGTTTGAGAGCACGTAGGAGGGTACAACATCCCCGTTTGAATAGGGAACACCGGGTTCATCGACGGCAATGGGCTGAGGAGCACCGCAATTGGACAGTTGAAGATTGGAGCCGATGTTTATTTACGGACGAGCCTAAATTTCGTTTGTTCAACTCCGATGGACGTATTCTTGCTTGGAGGGAAAGAGGTCGATGGTATGCAGAATAGTTTATGGTACCCACAACAGCTTTTGGCGGAGGTTCTATATGTGTATGGGAAGGCATTTGTTTGAACCAACGCACAGAGTCGGTTGTTCTGCAGAACACCACAATGACCAGCCAGAGATATCACGATATGATTATTGAATCCATAATTGTTCCGTTTGCGGCTGCTTTGGGCGAGAATTTCATTTTAATTGACGTTAATGACCGTCCACAACGTAGTCGTCTGGTTAATGAAGCGCTAGAAACTCATGCTATTGATAGGATGGACTGGCCAGCTCGCTCTCCAGACATGAATTGCATCGAACATGTCTGGTCTGAGATGTCTAGACAATTGTCTTAGAACAACCGATCAATAACCTGGAGGACCTTTCTAACGCTTTACGGAATATTTGGACGAATTTGCCCCAAAATTTAATAAACCGTTTGATTGAAAGTATGGCTCGTAGGGTAGAATGCTTGAGACGAGCTCGTGGGGGACCAACTAGGTACTAGCTTAACCGAAACATCAGCCTTCTTGTGGTTTCATCATAAAATTTTTATGTTATTCAAACACAGAATTTTGAGTGTTCCTAATAAAGTCTTTTTTTTCTCTCCAACTTTCCATTTTTTCATTCTTTTCTCAAGTGAACCATATTATCAACTGAAAATACTTTGATATCTGACTAAATTTATAATCTTGGAGCGAATATTTCAGATATAAATTTAGAAAAAATAAGTGATTCCTATCAATTGTTGAGCAGTGTAGTTCAGTTATAAGTGGAACAGCATTGTGACTTAAATTAAACTGAGGAAAATCAGTTAGTTTGGCTAATTTTAATTCAATATATTTGTTATTTTGACTTCAATTATGAGATATATGAGGACAGGAGCTTAGTGAAAAAGATATATTGTAAATGGTTTTCGATGAGTTGGTATGCCTATATTTGATTGGTTTTCAGGAGATTGAGGTTTGTTCATTCATAGTGGCGGTTGTATTGATATCACATTGTGTCAGAGTACGAGAGATGACTTCAAAACAAGCGCGTAGAAGCTCCTGGCCTCACGTCACTGATATTCAAAATTTTTTGGACTTCAACGAGTGCGTGAAAATGGTGGAGCAGCAAAGCAAATTTTCATAATAAATATATTTCAATTTCAATGAATATTAATTAATAGAACAAGAAGTATTCAAAAAATGCACAATAATGGTTCACAGAGATGGTTATTTACAAATCCATATTCAATCAATTCGACCTTTTAATAAATAAAAGAAATGAATCGACTACTTCGATCAGTTTTATCATAATTCGAAATTGTAGGAGCACTGAAGGCCACATTTTGTTATTCAGTCTTTCAACGCAAAATGTTCTGTATAACGTCATGGTTTGAACATCTACGGAACGCCTAAGAGGCTGCGATTCATTCATTAGGGTATACGCGGCATCATTAATAACATGGCTTTCAAATTGATCCATTATCATTAGCAAAGCCGAGCGTCGCGATGTCCATCTTTTCGATTACTCGCCGCCTAGCTCCGGGCTAAAAGCTCCATTTTCCCGTGATGGGCTCAAGGCCTTATTGCTCCTTATTGTTTCAGGAGAACGCTAAAAGCATTTCATTCTTATGTTTCTTCGCGGAATTAACAGAATAATTTCCTGAAAAATATATGCCTATTTGTTCCAAGAGCTGTAAGGAAATGGTTAAACAGTGTATGAATATAAAACAACTCCAAAAATAAATTTGTCCAAAGGAGTTGATTTTGTATTATCGCAATCAATTCATCACCAATTTCCTGAAACTAAAAAGATAAGGTTTTTAGTTCAGAAGAAATCTCAAGGGGAAGTTCACCCAAAGGTGCTCTACCAGTTAACCTATCCTGTATACAAATGCACATTAGAACAAATCTAAAGCTGAAATCGAAAAGAAAAGAAATTGTATAGAAGGCAATAAAAGAAGAATATACAGGGTGGTCATTTGAAAACGAAACAGACGAGATTACAGACGGAATAAGTTTTTTCGAACCCCTGTGAACCTGGCAGACCGTTTCTAGCAGACCGCTTGTCGAAAACACCCGAGCGCGGGGCCCAGTGGCGTGCGGTCAGATACTGAAATTTATCCTTTAAAAATGCAGATTGGCACGAATGAAGTTCATAAGGAGCTCGAAATCTATCAAATTTCTATTTAACAATGAAATAGAGTATCAGGCTTGATTATCGGAATGATAAGGGATAGTTATCACTCTGAAAAATCAATGATTCCTTACTTCGGGAACCGTCCGTCGGATCATTCTCGAACTCTGTAAGGAAAAATTTTATCTTGATTGGTACACGGCATTTGGCTTTATTTCATCAATAAGAATAATCGCTGATCATTTCGACCAATTGCAAAGGGGCCGTAGGGGTTATTTTGCCCCTATTTTCAAAATTTTATATCTCCGAAAATACGCAACGGCGCACAATGGCACTCGGTATATAGTTTCATTATATTCAAATGAATATTCACTAAAATTTTGATCCACTTGCAAAGGGGGCCAGGGAGTTATTTCAACTCCAATTCTTCAAAATTTTATATCTCTGGAAATACGCAACGGCGCACAATGGCACTCGGTATATAGTTTCACTATATCGAAATGAATATCCACTAAAATTTTGGTCCACTTGCAAAGGGGGCCAGGGGGTTATTCCAACTCAATTCTTCAAAATTTTATATCTCCGGAAATACGCAACGGCGCACAATGGCACTCAGTATATGATTTCATTATATCGAAATGAATATCCACTAAAATTTTGGTCCACTTGCAAAGGGGGCCAGGGGGTTATTTCAACTCCAATTCTTCAAGATTTTATATCTCCGGAAATACGCAACGGCGCACAATGGCACTCAGTATATCGTTTCACTACATCGAAATGAATATCCAATAAAATTTTGGTCCACTTGCAAAAAAGGGCCAGGGGGTTATTTGCACCTCATATTCTTCAAAATTTTATATCTCCGGACATAAGCAACGGCGCACAATGGCACTCAGTATATGGTTTCATTACATCGAAATGAATATCCACTAAAACTTTGGTCCACTTGCAAAGGGGGCCAGGGGGTTATTTCAACTCCAATTCTTCAAAATTTTATATCTCCGGAAATACGCAACGGCGCACAATGGCTCTCGGTATATAGTTTCATTATATCGAAATGAATATCCACTAAAATTTTGGTCCACTTGCAAAGGGGGCCAGGGGGGTTATTTCCAACTCCAATTCTTCAAAGTTTTATATCTCCGGAAATACGCAACGGCGCACAATGGCACTCAGTATATGGTTTCATTACATCGAAATGAATATCCACTAAAACTTTGGTCCACTTGCAGAGGGGGCCAGGGGGGTTATTTCCAACTCCAATTCTTCAAAATTTTATATCTCCGGAAATACGCAACGGCGCACAATGGCACTCAGTATATAGTTTCATTATATCGAAATGAATATCCACTAAAATTTTGGTCCACTTGCAAAGGGGGCCAGGGGGGTTATTTCCATCCCCTATTCTTCAAAGTTTTATATCTCCGGAAATACGCAACGGCGCACAATGGCACTCAGTATATGGTTTCATTACATCGAAATGAATATCCACTAAAACTTTGGTCCACTTGCAAAGGGGGCCAGGGTTATTTCAACTCAATTCTTCAAAATTTTATATCTCCGGAAATACGCAACGGCGCACAATGGCACTCGGTATATAGTTTCATTATATCGAAATGAATATCCACTAAAATTTTGGTCCACTTGCAAAGGGGCCAGGGGTTATTTCCAACTCCTATTCTTCAAAATTTTATATCTCCGGAAATACGTAACGGCGCACAATGGCACTCAGTATATGGTTTCATTACATCGAAATGAATATCCAGTAAAACTTTGGTCCACTTGCAAAGGGGCCAGGGGGTTATTTCAACTCCAATTCTTCAAAGTTTTATATCTCCGGAAATACGCAACGGCGCACAATGGCACTCAGTATATGGTTTCATTACATCGAAATGAATATCCAGTAAAATTTTGGTCCACTTGCAAAGGGGGCCAGGGGGTTATTTCAACTCAATTCTTCAAAATTTTATATCTCCGGAAATACGCAACGGCGCACAATGGCACTCGGTATATAGTTTCATTATATCGAAATGAATATCCACTAAAATTTTGGTCCACTTGAAAAGGGGCCAGGGGGTTATTTCCATCCCCTATTCTTCAAAGTTTTATATCTCCGGAAATACGCAACGGCGCACAATGGCACTCGGTATATGGTTTCATTACATCGAAATGAATATCCACTAAAACTTTGGTCCACTTGCAAAGGGGCCAGGGGTTATTTCAACTCCAATTCTTCAAAATTTTATATCTCCGGAAATACGTAACGGCGCACAATGGCACTCAGTATATGGTTTCATTACATCGAAATGAATATCCAGTAAAATTTTGGTCCACTTGCAAAGGGGGCCAGGGGGAGTATTTCAACTCCAATTCTTCAAGATGTTATATCTCCGGAAATACGCAACGGCGCACAATGGCACTCGGTATGTAGTTTCATTGTATCGAAATGAATATCCACTAAAATTTTGGTCCACTTGCAAAGGGGGCCAGGGGGGTTCTTTTCATCCCCTATTCTTCAAAGTTTTATATCTCCGGAAATACGCAACGGCGCACAATGGCACTCAGTATATGGTTTCATTACATCGAAATGAATATCCACTAAAACTTTGGTCCACTTGCAAAGGGGGCCAGGGTTATTTCCAACTCAATTCTTCAAAATTTTATATCTCCGGAAATACGTAACGGCGCACAATGGCACTCAGTATATGGTTTCATTACATCGAAATGAATATCCAGTAAAATTTTGGTCCACTTGCAAAGGGAGCCAGGGGAGTTATTTCAACTCCAATTCTTCAAAATTTTATATCTCCGGAAATACGCAACGGCGCACAATGGCACTCAGTATATGGTTTCATTACATCGAAATGAATATCCACTAAAATTTTGGTCCACTTGCAAAGGGGAGCCAGGGTTATTTCAACTCCAATTCTTCAAGATGTTATATCTCCGGAAATACGCAACGGCGCACAATGGCACTCGGTATGTAGTTTCATTGTATCGAAATGAATATACAATAAAATTTTGGTCCACTTGCAAAGGGGCCAGGGGGTTTGCACCTCCCTATTCTTCAAAATTTTATATCTCCGGAAATACGCAACGGCGCACAATGGCACTCGGTATATAGTTTCATTATATCGAAATGAATATCCACTAAAATTTTTGGTCCACTTGCAAATTTTAGTGGATATTCATTTCGATACAATGAAACTACATACCGAGTGCCATTATGCGCCGTTGCGTATTTCCGAGATATAAAATTTTGAAGAATTGGTTGAAATAACCCCTGGCCCCTTTGCAAGTGGACCAAAACACAGTGGATATTCATTTCGATGTAATGAAACCATATACTGAGTGCCATTGTGCACCGTTGCGTATTTCCGGAGATATAAAACTTTGAAGAATTGGGTTGAAATAACCCACCCCCTTTGCAAGTGGACAAAAATTTTACTGGATATTCATTTCGATGTAATGAAACCATATACTGAGTGCCATTGTGCGCCGTTACGTATTTCCGGAGATATAAAATTTTGAAGAATTGAGTTGAAATAACCCCTGGCCCCTTTGCAAGTGGACCAAAATTTTACTGGATATTCATTTCGATGTAATGAAACCATATACTGAGTGCCATTGTGCGCCGTTACGTATTTCCGGAGATATAAAATTTTGAAGAATTGAGTTGAAAATAACCCCACTGGCCCCCTTTGCAAGTGGACCAAAATTTTACTGGATATTCATTTCGATGTAATGAAACCATATACTGAGTGCCATTGTGCGCCGTTGCGTATTTCCGGAGATATAAAACTTTGAAGAATAGGGGATGAAATAACCCCCTGGCCCTTTGCAAGTGGACCAAAATTTTAGTGGATATTCATTTCGATATAATGAAACTATATACCGAGTGCCATTGTGCGCCGTTGCGTATTTCCGGAGATATAAAATTTTGAAGAATAGGAGGTGCAAATAACCCCCCTGGCCCCCTTTGCAAGTGGACCAAAATTTTAGTGTATATTCATTTCGATACAATGAAACTACATACCGAGTGCCATTGTGCGCCGTTGCGTATTTCCGGAGATATAAAATTTTGAAGAATAGGAGGTGCGAATAACTCCCTGGCCCCTTTGCAAGTGGACCAAAATTTTAGTGGATATTCATTTCGATACAATGAAACTACATACCGAGTGCCATTGTGCGCCGTTGCGTATTTCCGGAGATATAAAATTTTGAAGAATAGGAGGTGAAATAAAATAACTCCCTGGCCCCTTTTGCAAGTGGACCAAAATTTTAGTGGATATTCATTTCGATATAATGAAACTACATACCGAGTGCCATTGTGCGCCGTTACGTATTTCCGGAGATATAAAATTTTGAAGAATTGAGTTGAAATAACCCCCTGGCCCCTTTGCAAGTGGACCAAAATTTTACTGGATATTCATTTCGATGTAATGAAACCATATACTGAGTGCCATTGTGCGCCGTTACGTATTTCCGGAGATATAAAATTTTGAAGAATTGGAGTTGAAAATAACCCCCCTGGCCCCCTTTGCAAGTGGACCAAAATTTTACTGGATATTCATTTCGATGTAATGAAACCATATACTGAGTGCCATTGTGCGCCGTTGCGTATTTCCGGAGATATAAAACTTTGAAGAATAGGGGATGGAAATAACCCCCCTGGCCCCCTTTGCAAGTGGACCAAAATTTTAGTGGATATTCATTTCGATATAATGAAACTATATACCGAGTGCCATTGTGCGCCGTTGCGTATTTCCGGAGATATAAAATTTTGAAGAATAGGAGGTGCAAATAACCCCCCTGGCCCCCTTTGCAAGTGGACCAAAATTTTAGTGTATATTCATTTCGATACAATGAAACTACATACCGAGTGCCATTGTGCGCCGTTGCGTATTTCCGGAGATATAAAATTTTGAAGAATAGGAGGTGCGAATAACCCCCCTGGCCCCCTTTGCAAGTGGACCAAAATTTGAGTGGATATTCATTTCGATACAATGAAACTACATACCGAGTGCCATTGTGCGCCGTTGCGTATTTCCGGAGATATAAAATTTTGAAGAATTGAGTTGAAATAACCCCTGGCCCCTTTGCAAGTGGACCAAAGTTTTAGTGGATATTCATTTCGATGTAATGAAACCATATACTGAGTGCCATTGTGCGCCGTTGCGTATTTCCGGAGATATAAAACTTTGAAGAATTGGAGTTGAAATAACCCCCTGGCCCCTTTTGCAAGTGGATCAAAATTTTAGTGGATATTCATTTCGATATAATGAAACTATATACCGAGTGCCATTGTGCGCCGTTGCGTATTTCCGGAGATATAAAATTTTGAAGAATTGGAGTTGAAATAACCCCCTGGCCCCCTTTGCAAGTGGACCAAAGTTTTAGTGGATATTCATTTCGATGTAATGAAACCATATACTGAGTGCCATTGTGCGCCGTTGCGTATTTCCGGAGATATAAAATTTGAAGAATTGGAGTTGGAATAACCCCCTGGCCCCCTTTGCAAGTGGACCAAAATTTTACTGGATATTCATTTCGATGTAATGAAACCATATACTGAGTGCCATTGTGCGCCGTTACGTATTTCCGGAGATATAAAATTTTGAAGAATTGGAGTTGAAATAACCCCTGGCCCCCTTTGCAAGTGGACCAAAATTTTACTGGATATTCATTTCGATGTAATGAAACCATATACTGAGTGCCATTGTGCGCCGTTGCGTATTTCCGGAGATATAAAACTTTTGAAGAATTGGAGTTGAAATAACCCCCTGGCCCCTTTTGCAAGTGGACCAAAATTTTAGTGGATATTCATTTCGATATAATGAAACTATATACCGAGTGTGCCATTGTGCGCCGTTGCGTATTTCCGGAGATATATAATTTTGAAGAATTGGAGTTGGAAATAACCCCCCTGGCCCCCTTTGCAAGTGGACCAAAGTTTTAGTGGATATTCATTTCGATGTAATGAAACCATATACTGAGTGCCATTGTGCGCCGTTGCGTATTTCCGGAGATATAAAACTTTGAAGAATTGGAGTTGGAAATAACCCCCCTGGCCCCCTTTGCAAGTGGACCAAAATTTTAGTGGATATTCATTTCGATACAATGAAACTACATACCGAGTGCCATTGTGCGCCGTTGCGTATTTCCGGAGATATAAAATTTTGAAGAATAGGAGGTGCAAATAACCCCCCTGGCCCCCTTTGCAAGTGGACCAAAATTTTATTGTATATTCATTTCGATACAATGAAACTACATACCGAGTGCCATTGTGCGCCGTTGCGTATTTCCGGAGATATAACATCTTGAAGAATTGGAGTTGGAAATAACCCCCCTGGCCCCCTTTGCAAGTGGACCAAAATTTTAGTGGATATTCATTTCGATGTAATGAAACCATATACTGAGTGCCATTGTGCGCCGTTGCGTATTTCCGGAGATATAAAACTTTGAAGAATTGGAGTTGGAAATAACCCCCCTGGCCCCCTTTGCAAGTGGACCAAAGTTTTAGTGGATATTCATTTCGATGTAATGAAACCATATACTGAGTGCCATTGTGCGCCGTTGCGTATTTCCGGAGATATAAAACTTTGAAGAATTGGAGTTGAAATAACCCCCTGGCCCCCTTTGCAAGTGGACCAAAATTTTACTGGATATTCATTTCGATACAATGAAACTACATACCGAGTGCCATTGTGCGCCGTTGCGTATTTCCGGAGATATAAAATTTTGAAGAATAGGAGGTGCAAATAACCCCCCTGGCCCCCTTTGCAAGTGGACCAAAATTTTATTGTATATTCATTTCGATACAATGAAACTACATACCGAGTGCCATTGTGCGCCGTTGCGTATTTCCGGAGATATAACATCTTGAAGAATTGGGTTGGAAATAACCCCCCTGGCCCCCTTTGCAAGTGGACCAAAATTTTAGTGGATATTCATTTCGATGTAATGAAACCATATACTGAGTGCCATTGTGCGCCGTTGCGTATTTCCGGAGATATAAAATTTTGAAGAATTGGAGTTGGAAATAACCCCCCTGGCCCCCTTTGCAAGTGGACCAAAATTTTACTGGATATTCATTTCGATGCAATGAAACCATATACTGAGTGCCATTGTGCGCCGTTGCGTATTTCCGGAGATATAAAATTTTGAAGAATTGGAGTTGGAAATAACCCCCCTGGCCCCCTTTGCAAGTGGACCAAAATTTTACTGGATATTCATTTCGATGTAATGAAACCATATACTGAGTGCCATTGTGCGCCGTTACGTATTTCCGGAGATATAAAATTTTGAAGAATTGGAGTTGGAAATAACCCCCCTGGCCCCCTTTGCAAGTGGACCAAAATTTTACTGGATATTCATTTCGATGTAATGAAACCATATACTGAGTGCCATTGTGCGCCGTTACGTATTTCCGGAGATATAAAATTTTGAAGAATTGGAGTTGGAAATAACCCCCCTGGCCCCCTTTGCAAGTGGACCAAAATTTTAGTGGATATTCATTTCGATGTAATGAAACCATATACTGAGTGCCATTGTGCGCCGTTGCGTATTTCCGGAGATATAAAACTTTGAAGAATAGGGGATGGAAATAACCCCCCTGGCCCCCTTTGCAAGTGGACCAAAATTTTAGTGGATATTCATTTCGATATAATGAAACTATATACCGAGTGCCATTGTGCGCCGTTGCGTATTTCCGGAGATATAAAATTTTGAAGAATTGGAGTTGGAAATAACCCCCCTGGCCCCCTTTGCAAGTGGACCAAAGTTTTAGTGGATATTCATTTCGATGTAATGAAACCATATACTGAGTGCCATTGTGCGCCGTTGCGTATTTCCGGAGATATAAAATCTTGAAGAATTGGAGTTGGAAATAACCCCCCTGGCCCCCTTTGCAAGTGGACCAAAATTTTAGTGGATATTCATTTCGATATAATGAAACCATATACTGAGTGCCATTGTGCGCCGTTGCGTATTTCCGGAGATATAAAATTTTGAAGAATTGGAGTTGGAAATAACCCCCCTGGCCCCCTTTGCAAGTGGACCAAAATTTTACTGGATATTCATTTCGATGTAATGAAACCATATACTGAGTGCCATTGTGCGCCGTTACGTATTTCCGGAGATATAAAATTTTGAAGAATTGGAGTTGAAAATAACCCCCCTGGCCCCCTTTGCAAGTGGACCAAAATTTTACTGGATATTCATTTCGATGTAATGAAACCATATACTGAGTGCCATTGTGCGCCGTTGCGTATTTCCGGAGATATAAAACTTTGAAGAATAGGGATGGAAATAACCCCCTGGCCCCTTTGCAAGTGGACCAAAATTTTAGTGGATATTCATTTCGATATAATGAAACTATATACCGAGTGCCATTGTGCGCCGTTGCGTATTTCCGGAGATATAAAATTTTGAAGAATTGGAGTTGGAAATAACCCCCTGGCCCCTTTGCAAGTGGACCAAAGTTTTAGTGGATATTCATTTCGATGTAATGAAACCATATACTGAGTGCCATTGTGCGCCGTTGCGTATTTCCGGAGATATAAAACTTTGAAGAATTGGAGTTGGAAATAACCCCCCTGGCCCCCTTTGCAAGTGCACCAAAATTTTAGTGGATATTCATTTCGATATAATGAAACTATATACCGAGAGCCATTGTGCGCCGTTGCGTATTTCCGGAGATATAAAATTTTGAAGAATTGGAGTTGGAAATAACCCCCCTGGCCCCCTTTGCAAGTGGACCAAAGTTTTAGTGGATATTCATTTCGATGTAATGAAACCATATACTGAGTGCCATTGTGCGCCGTTGCTTATGTCCGGAGATATAAAATTTTGAAGAATATGAGGTGCAAATAACCCCCCTGGCCCCTTTTGCAAGTGGACCAAAATTTTATTGGATATTCATTTCGATGTAGTGAAACGATATACTGAGTGCCATTGTGCGCCGTTGCGTATTTCCGGAGATATAAAATCTTGAAGAATTGGAGTTGGAAATAACCCCCCTGGCCCCCTTTGCAAGTGGACCAAAATTTTAGTGGATATTCATTTCGATATAATGAAATCATATACTGAGTGCCATTGTGCGCCGTTGCGTATTTCCGGAGATATAAAATTTTGAAGAATTGGAGTTGGAAATAACCCCCCTGGCCCCCTTTGCAAGTGGACCAAAATTTTAGTGGATATTCATTTCGATATAGTGAAACTATATACCGAGTGCCATTGTGCGCCGTTGCGTATTTCCAGAGATATAAAATTTTGAAGAATTGGAGTTGGAAATAACCCCCCTGGCCCCCTTTGCAAGTGGATCAAAATTTTAGTGAATATTCATTTGAATATAATGAAACTATATACCGAGTGCCATTGTGCGCCGTTGCGTATTTCAGAGATATTTTGAAGAATTGGAGTTGAAAAATAACCCCTGGCCCCCTTTGCAAGTGGATCAAAATTTTAGTGAATATTCATTTGAATATAATGAAACTATATACCGAGTGCCATTGTGCGCCGTTGCGTATTTTCGGAGATATAAAATTTTGAAAAATAGGGGCAAAATAACCCTACGGCCCCCCTTTGCAATTGGTCGAAATGATCAGCGATTATTCTTATTGATGAAATAAAGCCAAATGCCGTGTACCAATCAAGATAAAATTTTTCCTTACAGAGTTCGAGAATGATCCGACGGACGGTTCCCGAAGTAAGGAATCATTGATTTTTCAGAGTGATAACTATCCCTTATCATTCCGATAATCAAGCCTGATACTCTATTTCATTGTTAAATAGAAATTTGATAGATTTCGAGCTCCTTATGAACTTCATTCGTGCCAATCTGCATTTTTAAAGGATAAATTTCAGTATCTGACCGCACGCCACTGGGCCCCGCGCTCGGGTGTTTTCGACAAGCGGTCTGCTAGAAACGGTCTGCCAGGTTCACAGGGGTTTTTTTCGATAGAAATGCTTGGACAGGTCGATTTCTGTTCGTACTTAAGATGTAGGTTACGGACGCATAGCGCTTCAACCCTTGCTGCTACAACCCCCACCCCCAATTTTTGAATAGGGAAGATGGAGTGAGTGATACCTCAATTCAAAGGTATTTTTATACTGATTTCAGCACAGTAATTGTTTTTTCATTTTATGCATTAGTTCTCGAAATATACATGCGTTAGTTAATTTTATCACTTATTATTAATTGTATTTGAAATTGCAAAACATCTACCACTGGGCAAACGAAGTCATACTGTACGAGTTAATGCTACTAAGGTCAGATGTTCGACTAGCTGTTTTAATCACTGAAACAATTCTCCAACTGTACGGTATCAGAGCGATTTGAAGTATTGATCTAAGAAATAAGACTTTTCAAAGTAAAGTAAATTATTTATCAAGAACTCACATCAATTAATTAAATATTCAAATTGTTCACCATTAGCTTTCATACAATGATATGAGTTTTGTTCGAAACGATGGCGCACATTTTTTAGCATTTCTGGAGTGATTTGACGACATTCGTTCACTATACGTCTTCTTAAATCTTCTATGGAATCGTGCTGTGTAGAGTAAATTTTACTCTTCAAGTGGCTCCAAAGAAAGAAATCGCGTGGTGACAGATCTGACGATCTGGCTGGCCATTCAGTGGGACCCCTTCTTCCAATCCACCGATTTGGAAATCTTTGATCCAGATATTCTCGAACTGGTAAGGCGTAGTGTGTAGTAGGGATGTTACGGAGCTTCGACTTCGACTCCGATAAGTCGGAACTTCCGATTTTTATCACACCTTCGGTTCCGAAACTTGCAAACCGGAGGTTATAATCGGAGGTCTTAATCGGAGGACGATACAATAGCGGCGTACGTCGACTGTTATAAGCAAGTTCCTACGTGTTGCGCTGGGAATCCTCCTGATTCCCGCTGCGCGATCTATCGTCATCTTTTCACTTAGTGTTAGTTTGATACGAACACGTTCAAGTTATAGATATTTGTTTTGAATTTGGTGGTTCAATATCAAAAAACGTGAACCTTTTCGTCTGACCCCGCCTCCGGTTCCGACTTCGCATTCGGTTCCGACTCCGATAAATGGATTTCAAAAACTCCGACTCCGCATTCGGTTCCGAAGTAATTAGCTCCGTTACATCCCTGAGTGTGTAGGAGCTCCATCCTGCTGAAACACAATCTGATCTTCCACATAATTTCCAGCATTGCTTTCAATAATTTCCGTCAAAATTGGATCAATGTGATTTTCCAATAAGTCCAAATACATATCTCCAGTAAGATCACCAGGTAAAATGAACGGGCCGACAATGTTGTAACCAAATATTCCAGCCCAAACATTGAGTTTTTCTGGTTGTTGATGATATGTACGTATTTGGACGTTTTGGAGATTTCTATCGATCAAGTGTTACCGCATGTTATTGAAAATAATGCAAATTATATCGAAGATAATTTAGATTGAGTTTCAGCAAGATTGAGCTCCTTTGCAATACGCTTTGTTTGTTCGACATCTTGATTAAAGATTTCTATGTCAGTGGATTGGAGGTAGGAAGCCACAGTGATGGTTGTTTTGAAGCTCAAAATTTCGATTTTTCACAAAAAAACACTACAAGTGCCATGAAAACACCACTTCATTTTCAAATACTTAGTTGAGAATATTTCGAGAACTAATGCATATAATGAAAAAACAATTCCTGTGCTGAAATTAGTATAAAAATATCTTTCAAATGAGGTATCACTCACCCCATCTTCCCTATTCAAAATTTGGGGGTGAGGGTTGTAGTAGCAAGGGTTGAAGCGCTATGCGTCCGCAACCTACATCTTAAGTTGTCTCCCTCGAAACAGAAATCGACCTGTCCGAGCATTTGTATCGAAAAAATTTATTTCGTCTGTAATCTCGTCTGTTTCGTTTTCAAATGGATATCCTGTATAGTCTACGACCACTGCGATAATTTATTATATAGGTACTTGATATTGAAAAAGATTTTTATACCGTTTTTAGAAATTTAAGTGAGTTTAAATGTTATGAACATTTCAAGGATTCAAATTGGGCACATAACTCTCTATAGTCCAGTTTAGTTTTAATGAAAATTTCCTTCTATAGCATGCATAATTAAACCAGAATTATTTGGAAACTTTAATTTTCCTCCTTCGTCAGGTAGGGTCCATATTTAGAGGAAAATACACTACTATTTCTTTTTTTCTGGTGAAAAAATTCAATATTTATAAATATATATTTTTTTATGTCCTATCAAAATTTATTCCAACCACAAGATTATAAGCAACCACATACTAGTGAAAAATTCATAAAAATCTCAGAATTAATGAATATTAATCTCAAGCTTTTGTAATTTTCCCTCAAAATTTTTAAATCATGAAATCTATCACTTCCATGAACACTTCTAACGCGTGAGGTTGTCCAGTTGCTGTTTTTTACTCGAACGAATTGAAAATTATCTATGATTTTCTCAAAACTAAAATTTCTGAGGTTTCTTCACAGATTTAGATGTACAGCACCACTTGCTTTGAGAAAACTGAGTTTAATCACATATTTTTTTTTCTGGAGACCCACCTAGGTACTTTTAAATCAAAGAATTCATGTTATGACACATCTGTTCTTTTTTGGTTATAATTAATGACGCCCTGAGCGAGCATAGGTTTTTGGCTACAATAATTCAGTAAAAAAAACATTATTACAGAAAAAAAGGTTAATTCATAGATAAAGATCAATCCCTTATTATATAATATTAGATTTCTTACAGAGGCCAAGTAGAAAAAACCATAAAAAATTGCCAAATTGTGAAAGGAATTTCAATGATTGTTTCAGTATTTTGAAAACATTGAATTAAATATGAAATGAGAATGGTTAGAAAATGCATTCTAATGTTTCTTGTCAACAAGGATGGATTGAAGTTCTTACCTTCCAGTTTCAATATTAATGGAATTTTAATAGGTATACTTGCATCACAACAAAAATTACGATGATTCAGTTATCTTCTTGGTTTCTATAAAAGGTTATATCGTTATATGAAATAGAGACGTAAAAAAACTATAACATATGAGCTTAATTTAAAGCATTCTATGTTAGAGTAGATATAACTTAACCCTGGAAGTCAGAAGCAATAAAGAATCCTGTCATCATAACACAAGAATTGAATTCAACAGGTCCTGAATAAATGTAATATATTACATAATTTGCTGAGATAATTCTTGAATGAAGATAGTATCTTCAGATAAAAAAGTAGAAAAGTACTGCCGTAGATGCTGGACTATGGAACAAAAAATCTGCCCCGCAATGAATTAAAAAAACGAATCTATATATTGAATCTATATATTGAATTCAAAATAACCACTTACAGTTAGGAGTCCAAACACGAAGAAATTACATCGATGCTATTATTGAGCTCTTTTTGAGTATAAAGTGTGGAATGAAAGAGGAATCACGAAAAATTATCGACTGTTCATATTGTCGGTTTATCCAACAAACATATGCCTTCAAAAATTGAACTCAACTAATCTATTGTTGAAAATTGATCAACTTACAGCTGATCCTACCCAATTTACGCCCCTGACCCATCCTAACTTCAGACTTATCATTTGAGTTATATAGAGTCTAAGTTGGCACTTATGTGCACTATTGTATTTTAATGTAATTAAGTTGGCAGTTGATAGGCAAGATTAGATAACTTCACAGTATAATTGTTAGACAGCGGAATTGAAAGATTAAGAACAGGTGTGCTTCGAAAATCCAAATCTGAAATTATTGCAAGTAACAAGCAACAATCCAAGATTGTCGCTGGACAGTTTTGTTGGACAAAACAAACGCTCTTGAACTGTACAAAAGGTATGTTGGTTTTCGTTAAATTTGCTTTGTAATAGGACTTTGGAAATTTTTCACCACGTGCTAATCTTGTAACTTGATTTTCCACACAGCTTTTATAAATATTGTAAACAATCAAAACTGTATTTAGCAACTGTTTTCCTTAACGAATTGTATAGAATTGAAACTAATCTTGTCGAATATTGACAGGTACCTTTTGTTATTGGTTAATAAAGGCTTATCACTGCCAAGTCTGGACTCGACCTTTATTAAACCAGAAAACCCAAACCCAGCAAGTTAAACAACAGGTTATGGGCCCAGCACGGCTGTGGAGGGTTTCTCAGAACGTCAGGACTGGAAACGACAAGAAAGTCTAGTAAAGCAGTGAAGATACTCAGAAACGACAGAAACCAACGTAGCACAACAATTCAAAGTTGAACAACGTACACGCAAGTAGTTTTAAGTTAGAGAAATAGCCACGAAAGATTGTAAATACATTTTGTTTATAAAAAAATATTTTTTTCGTCAGAAGTCAGTTAAATCGAAAAGTTATAGGCAAAATGGATACTGTTAAGTCTCAATTAGAAATGTTGAATGAAGATAGTCAGGGCAATGTCAATTTCATTTCTTGGCGATTTAAGTTAAACTTAGCACTTAAGAATAAGGGCCTGTACGAATACATCACAGGCGAAGAGCATAGACCAGCAGGAGCTGCAAGTGTAGATGCAGTTTCAGCTTGGATAAAACATGATGTCGAAGCACAAACGTTAATTGGTTTAAATGTAAACAGTAAGATTGCGAACAAAATTGCAAATTGTAAAACTTCCAAAGAAATGGTAGACAAGTTAGTTAGTTTATATGGCACAAAGACTGATGTAACCCTAGAAACTTCCCGAATCAAATTCTTTACCTTTGAGTATGATGAGAGCAAGTCAGCAGTGGAGAATTGCATGGAGATTATGGATCTGGCACAGGAAGTGTCAACAGAAGAGGATCCAATGAAGGAAAGCTGGGTCATGTCCAGGATCATGAGTGTGTTACCGCCCAAGCTAGCTCATTTCAGGACATCTTGGGACAACGTGACTCCAGAACTGAAAAACGTTGAAACACTCATCGAACGATTGAGACTCGAGGATGAGCGCACAAAGGAACCGACGACTAATGCAGAGAGCAGCACCAGCAACGCTCTCATGGCAAAACGTGGCAAACCAGGACATTCGTCGTACAACAGACAGGACAAGCCAAAGTTCACGTGTTTCAAGTGTGGTAAACCAGGTCACGTAATCAAGAAATGCAAAGGCAAACCGACTGAGCAGTATATTGCCTCCTGTAAACAAAGATATCCATGCAACATTTGTCAGAAGAAAGGACACTTCGCCAAGGAGTGTGAACTCAGGGATAAGTCAGCAGATGGAGTTCAGAAAAGAAGGGCATTTTTGACTACAGCACTCTCGACAGTGGACAGCGATGTTTCGAAGGACAGAGCAACATCATGGTATCAGGACTGTGGAGCAAGCCAGCACATGACGTCGCATCGTGAGTGGTTCGTACAACTTGTTGAGCTGGACGAGCCCATCTCAATTGTAATTGGCGATTCAACCAAACTAGATGGCGTTGCAGTCGGGAACATCGAGATGGAGGCGTTTGATGGTCAAAAATGGTACCCAGTTCTACTTGAAGATGTGATTTACGTGCCAAATCTCAACTTCAACTTATTTTCAGTAAGTCAGATGTTGGATAAAGGACACACACAGAAAGCAGATGGAAAGGAATCAACTTTCTACAGTCAAGATGGAAGGGAAATAGTGGCAATAGCAAGACGCTAAGGAAATCTCTACAAGATGATGCTCAGGAGAGAAGAAGAAAACGCTTTGATGTGCGTGTCAATTAAGTTGTGGCATGAAAGACTCGCTCATCAAAACGTGCAGTACGTGAGAGACACGCTGAACAGGAGAGGAATAAAATATATTGATGACTGGAAAAATTATGTGTGCACAGGGTGCGCATACGGTAAGATTCATCGAAGCTCACACCCAAACAATCCAAAGACAGCCCAGGAACCGTTAGATCTTGTACACGTCGACACTGGCGAGATGAACATCCCGTCATTAGGAGGAGCCAAGTACTGGCTTATGTTCAAGGACGACTTCACACACTACCGAACTTGCTACTTCATGAAAACAAAAGCTGAAGCACCAGAAAAGATTGAGAGCTATTTGAGACTTGTAGAAAATCAGCTGGGAAGGAGAGTGAAGAGTCTGAGATCCGACAATGGCACCGAACTGAAAAATGCAAAAACAAGAAAAACGATGGACCAGCTGGGAATATTTCATACATTTACGAATATACACACGCCAGAGCAGAATGGAAGGGTGGAGAGAGAGATGAGGACGATTGTTGAGGCTGCGAGGACAGTGATACAGGCGCATGACTTGGACGAGAATCTGTGGGCCGAAGCAATGAGCTATGCGATCTTCACGATCAATCAGACAGGAACCAGCAACGTACCAGGAAAGAGCCCCGCAGAACTTTGGTTTGGAAGGAAGATGAAGATTGAAAAGCTGCGACCATTTGGATGCGAATGTTTTGTACTTATACCAGCACAGAAGAGAGGCAAGATCGACAGAAAATCAGAAAAGGGAATTCTGGTTGGTTACGATATAGATTCACCATGCTACAGGGTGTATCTGAAAGACAGGAGAGAAATTGTTAGCTCAGACAATATAATCTTTGACGAGGAAAGTATGATACCAAAGAGAGGAACTGAACTTGAGACACTGGCACCAAAGGAGGCAACGGCAAAGCAAGAAGACAGCAGCAGCGAGTCAGACGACGACGACTGGGGAACAGGAGAAAGTGCAGAGGAGCAAAGTGACAAGGAACAGAAGAAATCAGCTGAAGAAGAAGGAGAGCCAGAAAGGAGAGTTTTGAGAGATCGGAAAACCCTGCAACCACCCCCGAGGTATCGAGATCACATTCCTGACTTTCGTCAAGGAGGAAAAAGCGTTCAATTAGCCATGATTGGTGAGACTGAAGATATCTCAGTGAGTGAGGCACTGAAAGTAGAGAAGTGGAAGAGAGCAATGCAGGAGGAGTACGACTCACTCATGGAGATGAAAACTTGGATTCTGGTGGAATGTCCTGAAGGAGTAAAACCAATAAGCTGTCGTTGGGTACTTCGAGAAAAGGCAGATGGACAAAACAAGGCAAGACTCGTGGCAAGAGGTTTCGAACAAAAAGAAGGAGTGGATTATGCAGAGACTTTCAGCCCAGTAGCCCGACATGCATCGATTCGGCTACTTCTGAGCCACGCAGCGTCAGAGAAATTAAAGTTGGTGTCATTTGATGTGAAAACGGCATTCTTGTATGGAAACTTGGAGCAAGTCATTTATATGCACCAGCCTGAAGGATTCAATGATGGATTACAAAAAGTCTGCATGTTGAAGAAGAGTCTTTACGGACTCAAGCAAGCCCCAAGGATGTGGAACAAGAGAGTCACAACGCATTTTGAAGAGAAGTTAGGCCTGATCAGCACTGATGACGATCCATGCATTTACTACAACAAGGACAGAAGTATCATGTTGTCACTGTTTGTGGACGACGGACTGGTAACTGGAAAAGATGAAGATGCAATTTACAAGTTACTGAACGAGATTAGCAAGGAGTTTCAGATCACATTCAGCAAGAAAAGACAGAGCAAGTTGACATATTTGGGCATGGAAATCAACATTGACAAGTATGGAATATTTGTGAACCAGCCTCGGTACACAGAGAAGATATTGAAGAAGATGAAACTCGAGCAATGCAACCCAGCAGCCACACCCATTGAGCAAGGTATGATTACGAAGAAAACAGACTTCAAGAACGACGAGCCACTTCCAGCAAACAACAACTATCGTGAGGCGATAGGAAGTTTATTGTACTTAGCAACAATAACAAGGCCAGATATCAGCTTCGCAGTGAACTATCTGAGTCGTTTTTGCAACAAGCCAATGAAGAGTCATCAGGCGATGGTGAAACGTGTATTTCAGTACTTGAAGGGGACAAAGACAGCTGGAATTCACTTTGAAGGAGACAAGAAAATTGTGGCTTACACTGATTCAGACTTTGGAGGAGATTCGGAGACTGGTCAGTCAACAAGTGGAGTGTTGGTAATGAGAGGAGGGCCTGTAATTTGGTGCTCGCGGAAGCAGAGACTGGTGGCAACTTCGACAGCAGAAGCCGAGTACAGAGCTGCAGTGTCTGTGATTGATGATGTGTGCTGGGTCAAACGAATTGCACTGGAACTTGGTATTTTGAAAGATGATCAACCGATCACACTGTACGTAGATAACATGTCAGCCATATACATGTTACAGAATGCCCACGAGGGAAAGACAACTAGAGGAAAGAAGCATATTGAAATACCACGAAAGTACATCCAGCAGCACATTGACTACACAGTGACATTACAACACGTCGAGAGCAGCAAGCAGTTGGCAGACATCCTCACCAAGCCACTCAACAGAAAGATATTTGATACTCTTCGCTGGAAGTTGATCAAGGAGGAGTGTTGAAAATTGATCAACTTACAGCTGATCCTACCCAACCTACGCCCCTGACCCATCCTAACTTCAGACTTCAGATCATTTGAGTTATATAGAGTCTAAGTTGGCACTTATGTGCACTATTGTATTTTAATGTAATTAAGTTGGCAGTTGATAGGCAAGATTAGATAACTTCACAGTATAATTGTTAGACAGCGGAATTGAAAGATTAAGAACAGGTGTGCTTCGAAAATCCAAATCTGAAATTATTGCAAGTAACAAGCAACAATCCAAGATTGTCGCTGGACAGTTTTGTTGGACAAAACAAACGCTCTTGAACTGTACAAAAGGTATGTTGGTTTTCGTTAAATTTGCTTTGTAATAGGACTTTGGAAATTTTTCACCACGTGCTAATCTTGTAACTTGATTTTCCACACAGCTTTTTATAAATATTGTAAACAATCAAAAACTGTATTTAGCAACTGTTTTCCTTAACGGAGTGTATAAATTGAAACTAATCTTGTCGAATATTGACAGGTACCTTTTGTTATTGGTTAATAAAGGCTTATCACTGCCAAGTCTGGACTCGACCTTTATTAAACCAGAAAACCCAAACCCAGCAAGTTAAACAACATCTATTTAAAAAATATACATGAATTTTACCTCAAAGATAGGATACGCTATGGTAATGTCAATAAAGATATACAACCTTAAATTCATCAACTTTTGATTCGTATCTTTTATCATAAAATTTCAAGAAGACTTCTATGACAGAATATGCAAGATATCCATGAGCTTCATATATAATGATTCCACAAATATCTTCTGAGTAATCGAATATTCTCGTAAGAATTTTGCAAAATTTTTTTATAATACTCTAGCAGGGCGATTTCCCGGAATTTGGTTAACTCATCTCTTTCAATGGCACTCAAAAGATTTTCAATTTTCAAATAA
>JARTUT010001423.1:0-68375 GCA_030674115.1 Micraspis discolor | reverse complement strand
GTTTTATAATGAAGAAAAGTGCATCTTTGAGATGAACTGCGGAAAATCTATATATCCTAGGAGCCTTAGAGTTCTTCATGAAGTGAACAAATTTGAAAATGTAAGCTACCATAGAATTAGACCAAGCAAAAATGTCGTCCATTGTAAAGGCTGACTGGTAAACAGAGGAAACCACATTAATGAGTTTTGACAATAAGAGACAAGCACACAATTCCAGTCGTGGAAGTGAAATTCTCTTCAATGGGGAGACCTTTGATTTACCACATACGAAAGAGATGTCAACGGAGCCGTCATAATTGAAAAAACTGAAATATACCACGGCTGCGTAACCACGCTCACTACTATCTCCGAAACCATGAAGTTCGCAACGATAAAATGGTTTCGATGCAAGTTTCCGAGGTATCTTTAATTTACCCAATTCGGTTAATTCGGATTTACACTGATTCCAGCGACGGCTGACATCGTCTGGAAGTGTATCATCCCACTGCAAACCTAATGTCCAAAGATGCTGGATCAAATGTTTAGCAAGAAAAGTAAATGGAGAAAGGAACCCCAAAGGGTCGAAAATTCGAGAAAGTTCGGAAAGTATGGTACGTTTGGTACATACCTGCTCAGTGGTTTCTGCAAGATAAGAAAATTCGTCCGACGAAGGAAACCACCTCAAACCGAGAATTTTGACTATCGGATCTATATCAAAATCCAAAGAATGGTGATATTGATGATCCAGAGGTATGGATGGAGAAAACCGCCACAATATTCTTTGAAAGTTTCGATGTGAATTTTGAACTAATATTTGACGATACATTTGTTTGATATCAACTGTGAAAACGAACCGATGAACACGAAAGTTCATCAAAATGGCAATAATATCCTTTTGTAATTTAGGACCTATCAATAGAGCATCATTTAAAGATAAATGACTGGGTACATGAGCTGACGCATCGAAAACAACCCTCAACTTTGTGGATGGACTGTTTGGTTTGATTATACAATGGTGAGGGATATAAAAAGTATTTTCATAATCCGAACTCGTAGAAATTAATGACATATGATCTTTTTCTAAATATTCCTTCATGAAAGTTGAGTATTCCCTGTATATATTCTGGTTTTTAATAAGTTTACGTTCAAGGGATAAAAAACGACGTAGTGCGAGAGAATATGTGTCACCGAATGAAAGTGTTGACTGATCAGGTTTAAATGGTAATGCCACAGTGTACCGTCCAGATGTATTTCTAGAATAGTTCTGAGTGTATAAGTTCTCACAAAATTGATCTTCTGGTGATACAATGACATTCTCTGAAACTTCTTCAAGTTCCCAAAATCTTTTCAACGAGGAGTTTAAACCTGATTCAGACAATGACAAATGAAAATTGTTAACTGATATGTTAGGTGATTGAATCTTTCCCATGAAAACCCAACCAAATACTGTCTCAAGTACTGTTGGTTCTAAACCGTTACCCTCGATACGACCCGGTCGAATTATTAAAGAGAATATATCCGCTCCCAGAAGAAGATCTATTGATTTCGGAATAGAAAAGTTCGGATCTGCTAACTTCTTGTTATAGACACAATTCCAAAACGAATGATTTACGAAAGAACTCGGCATCTCCGCACAAATCTTCGGAATCACGACGGCATCGAATGTAAAAGATGGATTTATTTGACCTGATGGGCGAATAGTACATTCAGTGATGCAATTAGCAGAAGATGAGCTTTCACAAATTCCATTTATCGAAAATGAAGCATCACAAATTTTCAAGCCTAATCTATTTACACACGATTGAGTTATAATATTTATTTGAGAGCCTCCATCTAACAGAACTCGGACCTTCTGATATCTACCCCAAGCATCACGAATTTCGACCTCAGCGGTTGCTAAGAGAACGGTAGAATTTGAAGAAACATTCGTTAAAACCTGAGCTGAGCCTGAATCCGATGAATTTGCAGCATTGAAATGATACGTCTCTGTTGAAGAATCATTATCCGCATTATTGCGCATGTGTAACAGGGTATGATGCTTTCCGTTGCAAACACGACAATTTGACCTTGAAGAACAATTGTTAATCTTATGTCCAGAATGGAGGCAATTGATACACCAATTTTTGCTCTTCACAGTCTTGAACCGATCTTGAACAGTTTGTTCCAAAAATGATGGACACTTGTAAATACTATGAGCTAACTTGCAATAATTACAGGTTATACGTTTCTTGAATGATTCAGTTTCCGTTTGAACGAGAAGAGTCGAATTTCTTCTATTCATTGAGAGAGAACTAGATTCCAAAACTTGAGAATTCGAAACTGAATGAGTTTTCGACGGAAGAGAAAGAGCTACTGCCTCCAAGGCTATACACTGATTTGTCAGGAAATTTCGCAAATTGACAAACGACGGAATATCGGTTGAACATTCTTGTATTTCAAAACGTTTGATCGTTGCTGAATCTAATTTCTGAATGAGAATGTGAAATAAAACAAAGTCCCACTGGTCAACGAGTAAACCTAAATTCCTTAATACCGATAAGTTTTCCGCAAAACTTCTAGAATTCGCCTAAGGTCTTTAGCTGAATCACCCTGTAGCTTTGGAACATTACAGATTTCCTTCCAACACGTATTAGCGAGAAGTCTTTATTTTGATATCTTTCCGCCAATGTCTGAAAAGTGCTTTCATAATTTTCAGCAGTCAATGGAAACCCTTTAACTAAACTTAAAGCATGAGAAGAAAGTGAACTAAGGAGGTATTGAAACTTTTCTATTTGACTCAAGTTAGAATTTTCATGTACCAAACTTTGGAACATATCGAAAAAAGTAGGCCACTTTTATAATTCCCATTGAAAATGGGCAATACTATCTTTGGAAGTTTAACATTTGGCGAACTGATAGAGCAACTGTCTTGGTTTTTACTGGAATGTTTACTACAGGAAATAAATTAACATAAGTTGTTCTGATGGTGTAATAATTATCCATAAAGGCTGTTCGAATAACTTTCTCAGTGTTCAATTCCGGTTCTTCGGAAGATACAATCATAGAAACAATTGATGTATGTAAATTTTGAAAGTCCACGAGAATATCGTCAAGTATTTCACATCTTAATTTGAATCTTACGTGGAGACTTTCATCAGTGACAGCGAATTGTGCTAAATTCAGAATTTCCTCGAGATCGTCAATAACAATTTGACGACGAGCTTTGAGTTGTTTCAATTTTGTCGCCATTATTATTATTCAAGGTATACTGCAGAAAACAATATGAATTTTGTTTTGAGTAATTTTGAAAAAAGAGTAAATAGACTAACCGATTGAAAAGAACTAAATTAATTAATAAAGTAAATAATTAAGATTGAATCTATTGAATTGAAAATCGAGTTGAAAACAAAAACAAGAATGTCTATCTTTGTTTATGTTTTGAATAAAGGTTATGAGCATAGATCAGAAAAACAAATGAAGAGTTGTCTTTGCAATGAAAATGAAAGCTAAATTCTTTAACATGCGCAGAAATTTATCCGCGATCACAGAATTTACGAATGTGTTCGATATCTTGTCAAGTTTTTGAGGTTACGTGAATAATTGACAGATTGAAATAAATGCAAATGAAAAAACTAAATGAAAAAATTCCAAAATGCTTGATCGCAATAATTTTGAAAACGCGGTTCGAAAATATCCGGCTCGAAGGACCAAAATGGCACGACAAGGGCCTTTGAAAATTAAATAAAAACGAAAGAAAATCAACAATGAAATTCTGATAAGAAAAAATGACTCGAAAGAAAATCGAATGTGGAGCACTGACTTTTGCCTACCTGGTTTCACAGTACGGCTGAATCAACGTGTCACTCACGAGCGAGAAATAGTCACTTTTTTCACCAGAGTTCTAATTTGTAGAAATTGAGAAATTCATTGATTGCGAAGAAAGTCTTGCACTTTATCGAACGAGCGCCGATTTCGTACTCTCTGGCGACATAGGTCATATGTAGGGATTGCAATCCGGCCTCATTTTCAATCCGGCCGGATCCGGCTGGATATCCATCAATCTGGCCGGATCCGGCCGGATCCGACCGGATTTATCTAGCCAGGATAACTTAACTTTGGACTGGTAAGGAAATGTTAAAAACGATATATATATATACGAATACGAAATCACCTTTATTATTACTAAAAGAAAAATCTCAAAAACAAAACAATCAACTATCTTATCTGACACTATCTAATAATTAACCTTAATTGAGATCACAATAAATAATCACAATAATTATTCTTCATAATATTCTTTATAAATAATCACTTTTTACTTTGAAAACGATCTTAAAAACAAATTGTGTTAATTGTATCATCTCCCAATCGACTTCTAATAGAGCTACAAATGTAGCCTGCGGCCGAGAAGGCTCTTTCAGCTTCTACACTTGTAGGCTTAATTGTGAGCAAATAATCATTAATAGCAGACAAGTATTCTCCTCGAACTCCTTCACTTTCGAATGCAGTCATTTCTTTTTTAATATTTTATCAAAATCCATATTTTTCTTATTCTGTATCGTATTATAAGAAGTCATTTCTTGCTGTATCTTTAATTTTAATTCTTCTTGTAATGTCAAGTCTTTTTCCAGTGATTCTAAGTCTAAGCTCTTCTCTACTGTTTCTTCCACGTCCACGAGTTCCACGCTTTTGTCAGAGTTATTATCTTGGTTAAATCTTTCCAAGATTTTTTCATTTCTAGTCGTATATCTTTTTCTTTGGCATAGTAAATGTATTTTCAGCTCGATTTAAATCTTCTTGATATTTCTTTGGATTCTGTAAGTATATCAATATACCTGTTACTATAGTACGACGTTCTTTGATTCTAGCATGTAGTGCTTCAGATAAATCAGTGCTTAACGCCGTGTCGTAAGTGAGCAACTTCTCTAAAACAAATTTTAGTGTTGTTTCAGCAGTTAGTAGGGTCGAATCCCTTCTGCATAACGTCTCTACAGCTAATTTAAATGGCTGCAAACTATCTATCAAGTCTTTTATTCTCGACCATTCAAGATCATTAAATTTTAAGTCAGATCCTATATCTATTAAAGCTTTGTCAATACACACTTTCAGTTTATAAACTCTTTCTATCATAGCCAGAAGACTATTCCAACGCGTGCGGCAATCCAAAATAAGGCTTAGTTCTTTACCTGTATCTTCTTTTACGTACTTTTGCAAATAGATGTCATATTTAGTGGGCGATCTTTTAAACAGTTGTACCACTTTTCGCACTTTTTGAAGAAGGTCATCGTATCTAGGAATTAATTCAGCACTAGAAGGATCTGTTATTGTTACTGAAACTCCTTGTTCTCCTAAAGTATCATCCGTTGTGTCTTCGTCATCTGTATCTGAATCTGAATCAGGAGTTGTTGTTGGCATTATTGAGTCTTCTTCTCTTTTTTATATAAAACATCGATCACAGCTAATTGCAACCCATGTGCGTAGCAAAGTTGCTGATAGCACTTCATTAGCTTACCTACTTTGACCATGACACTTGCACCGTCAGTACTCATACCAATAATATCAGTATCTGAATCAAGTCCGAAGCTTTTAAGCGGTTTTCTATTAGATTTATAGTATGTTCCGCAGTGCACGAACCGTGTATTCTAATCAAACCCAGATTAAAATGTTTTTCTTTGTGGTGTACATTTAGATTCAAATAACGGTGATTTTTTGTGAAGTCCATTCATCAAAACTCAACGAAAATCTTTTTCCTTGTTTCTTAAGATATTCGAACTCAATTATCAAGTCGGCTTTAACGGTATTTGCAAAATTTAAAACTATAGATCTTATGGTGTTTGGTGAATTAGGAAGTTTAAATCCACTTTTCGAAAACAAATATCTCAAATCTGCCGATGTACAAAATAAACTGAGGGGCACACCATCTTTGCAGACCATTCTGGAAACCATCATCTCCATCGAGTTTTCTTTCTTAAAGTAACTGCCAATGTCAATTGTTTTAGACTTTTTCTTGGGTATTATATCTTCCTCAGAAACACTTTCAGCTAATACCGTTTTTGATGTGGATGGTTTAGGAGATGAGTCAGAGCCGGGACGTTTTAATTGGCTACTTTCAAAACTTAGATCAATACAATGCTTTGTTTGCAAATGTGTTTTTAAGCCTTTATAAGAACCTTTACTTATTTTTAGTATGTTAGAGCATAATGTGCATTCCATGTTCACAGACTTATCCTTTGCTGTTTTTTAAAATAATTCCATACAGTTATTTCACTGTCCCTACTACAGGTTCCCTCATTCTTGCTTGGTTTCGAAAGTGACATGTTTTAAACTTTTACATTAATCATAAGCTAGCATACTATGTACGAGTAGGTGACTACCTGTAACAAAATACAAAACATAAATGTAATTAATAAATACGTGTAATCAACTATTTTTAAACGAAAACTTGTAATGAACTTGCCGTTAGATAGGCAAAAATGTCTATTTACTCACATTTGACGAAGCTGCGGGCTGCGGCAAAACAAAACACACATTTGTCGGCGAGCGAGTCACGTCACGAATGAAATTGAACTGAGCATGTAGCGACACGCTGGTCACGCTGCGGGCGGGGGAGGGGGAGGCGCGGTGCGACTCAGCGTCAAACGACTCGCACGCACACGCACAACATGTTTAAAGTGCCTACTCATACAATAGCGCAGGTATTTTACCAAAACATGCAATTACCGGATCCGGTGTATTGGTGCCGGATCCGGTAAGTGTATATTGACGCCGGATTCACCGGATTGCCGGATCCGGTTTTCCGGATTGCAATCCCTAGTCATATGCTCCAACATATGTTACGCGTTAATCGGACAATGAATGAACATATACGTGGGCCGCACGAAACGAGCAAGCAACTTGGAATAAAATGAATGAACTCAACTAATAACAATGAGTTGCAGTAACAATAGCATTCCTATAGGGCGTTCCTGATGGAATTTTGCGCAGTCTTTGATTAATATCCAATTTTTTCCGGACGGCGATATAGCGTACTTATATCGTTATGTGCGCTTTGTATCAATATAGAGGAGAATTTAGACGCTACCAGCTAGGGATTTGTCGATTATTATATTGTAAAGACAGAGCGAATGGGTTTTCCTTACGTTTTAAATACCATTTTCATTATTACGACTGCCTATAGGAATATGTATTTGTTCTATCCTATAATTGAGAATTTGAATTGTATATTCACGTACATTCAGATCTTTGGAATTTTCAGTTTAGTACCAGTAAACTAGACAATTTCATTCTTCAAGTATTTAATAAACCTCATACACACATTCACTATAATTTGAAGGTTTTATGCTTCAATGATCTGATTAATTTAATAATTTTTCAAGGTAGAACAATTTGTCGTCCAGAATCTCAAAAATCGATTCTATAAAAACATTTAATAGATTACAGATGCGCTTTAACATAGACAAAGTAGAGGTGATCTTTTCAGAAGGATAAAAGCGCCAAAAAATCTCTAGAAACTTTCTGCGCTTTAATTAAACATTTCCACTTTCACACATCAATGATTATCATTACCTGAAAATCTATATTTTTCCAAATAAACTCGGACTTTAACACAACAAAAATTTGGTTGAAAAAATATTGAAAAGAAAATCCATACCTCAAATGATGTTATCTTCAGACTGACGGTAGACGAAAATTGTTGTGCAACGCAGTATTGCAGATGAAAAATGTTGAAGACGTCTGAAAAAAAAAACAAATATTTTAATAAAAAATAGTGAAGTTTGGCCAACAGTTTCTGAAAGCATATTGAAGAGGGCAAAACAACAAGAAGGTTTATTGGTCGCTGTTCATTACGGGTTTGGAATGTTATATACTTAAAACTATATATTGCTGTTGCACGCTTGCTCTTGTTTTTTAAAATAGTATAATAACATGCTATCGTTTCGTCCAAATGTCTGTAATTTCCAAATACGCTCTCTGTCTTCCTGAGAAGGGCTAAAGATGTTATATTTTCAGTTTAGGTTCATTGTTCAAATATTTCGGTCAAGTTTGTTATTGAGCCTAATCCGTCGAAAAGTTAAGCAGCTATGAGCATATGAAAATTCGTTTCCTCAAGAACTCTGCATGAGCATCCATCCCATCAATTTGTAGCTAGGAAGATATTTAATTGTGGTTGAAACGAATAGATTTCACAATTTCTTGGATATTTTTATAAATTTTCGAAAAATTCTAAAACTTTTTTGAAGTTGTTTAAATATCATAGAAAACAATATAACAGAAGAGAATTTATTTGTGTTCGAAACATCACAATTGAATTAATCAACCTTCAATAATTTACAATGTGAACCAGAGTCCAAAATGTAAGTGAGTAAAAGTTGAAATTACAATGGACACGGAATATAAGCTAAAAAAGTTGGCAACTGGCTTATAATACAGCGAATAAGTAACACTCGAGAAAAAAAATAAGAATCCATTAATCTAAAATTTGAAATTTAACAATTCTTGTATGAATAGATAATATTCTTTGTCAAAAACAATTTTATTCTACTCTAGAAATAAACTTTACTCCTGAGGTAGCTTGTTAAGGAACTTAATGCACAGAAAATTGAAGCTTTCTCGGTATCTCTTGATGCGGTGTAGTGGGACTACGCATTTACTTCTAGTTGCATAGTGCTGCAATGAATCAGTTTAGTCCGTTTTATAATATCACAGACAGGCATGTAGACTGCCGGTAAAGTCAGGATATTATATTTAGTGAACAGCTCCCTATAGCTTGTTCTCTGTGATACTCCAGCGATAGCCCTAAGCGCTCCTTCTGTAGCAGGAATACCCCTCACTGAATCTTTTGGCGTCGCCCCTCATAACATAATACAGTAGGTTGGAAAGTTATGGAATAACGCATAAATATTTATCAGAGATCCACAAATTTGGAATATTTTTCGAGGTTATTGATATACTTAAATTTCAGCAATGCGGAGGGGATTCTTATTGTAAGAAGCTATTTGAATCCTCGGAACATAAAAAATATTATAATTAGCAGCCATCTATTGAGATCATCGATCAGTTTCCCAACATTTTCGTTTTTGGCGCTCTTGTTCACCCGAACAGAGTGCCTATCATTTTGCCCAAATGTCTGTAATTTTCGAATATCGAGCTGAAAATGGTCTCAATTCATTGGGTTCGACTCCCGATGAAGAATCCGCGAAAGTTGAGTCGTCCGGCCGGTCGTATCCTCTCTAGTATCCAAACGAGATCAGATAGAGTTTTCATATTTTCACAATAGGTTAATTATCCAAATATCTCGGTCAAGTTCGTTATTGGACCAAATCCATCGGATGGTTCAGTAGTTATGAGCATCTGAAATTTTGTTTCCTCAATAACTACTAGAATATCCATCCGATCAAATTGATACTTGAAATATCGTTGAGGAAGGCTGAAACAAAACGGCTCGCAAAATTTGCAGAAATCATCACGCTAGAAAATTTTTTACCTACTATCTCATAAGATATTTTTCGGATTTCAATAAAAATTCGTGGATATATTGAGTTGTTATATCTTACTTATCCTCAAATTTCATTGTAGTAGCTTTTTTCCATCTAAAGATATAATCATTTTATTCATATACTCAACAGAAAAGAGAAATGACATACGTCCCGATGATTTTCTTTGAACGATGGCCATCACAGATCGATATTCAATTGACAAATGCCGGGCTCATTAATCAGTGTCAGTTGGCGTAATATTAATCAAAATTTTTCATAACGGGAAGTAATAGAGATAGAATTCAATCTCGGTGGCTGAAATGATATACGTTGTCAAAATTCAGAAAAGCACTGACGTGAGTTTTTTGGGGAAGGGAATTATAGCTTCGAACAAAACTTGGGGAAAATTATGAGTAGTTATTTTTAATTTGAGATATAGGTTTGTTCATTCATTAAGCGTTCATATTTGCATCACATTATCCCATAGTACGAGAAAAGACTATTGTTCACCTGATCTTCTCTTCAAAAAAGCTAATAATTTTGGAAATTTACTTATATCAATATCTTCTCTAATGTTAATAACCGTTTTCAGCATTGAGTAATGTGCCCAGAGAGTTGAGGCACAAACCGCTTTTGATTTATCATTGAAGTAGACTAACAGCGCATTTTCAGTAGGTTGTCTCACATTTTTTAAGCGGCACCACTTTTTAAAAGCATCGTACTGATGCTCGTATAGTTTTCTAGATTTCGGTGGTAAGAATTCTTCACCTACTTTGGCTGCTCTTTCATCAATATCAGATACACCTTCTTCACTCATGATACCAATAATTATCAATAACAATGTTTCTTTACAATGACACTAGTAATGACAATGTTTCTAAATTATAATTGTCACAACGCAATGTTACTATGGTAACTTATTTTAAAGACAGTCTATTAAATGAGTTGTAGAGAGAAAAAACTGATTGAAATTATTGAAATAATTAATAAAATCATACCGGAAGTACGAAAAGTATCGTATATACCTTGCGACTGAAGTACATTTAATCCTTCAGGTAAATTATGGCCATCCCTGCGGTAGGACCATAAACTTTACCTTCAGGATTAAATGTACTACTTCAGTCCCGCGGTATATAATATACTATTATATGGGGACATATGGGAACATTATTGGAATATTCAAGTTGATGAGACGTGTTTACGGTTGCTCCCGTTTTCAGTGGCGGCTCGTGACAATATAGTATGGTGAGGCACATATGAAAAAAAATTTAATAATTTAATATATATATATAGGGTTTACGTGGCGAACAAAGTTCATATAGTGAACTCTACTTCGTCAGTTGCATAATAAATATATTAAAAAAATTTTCTTCTCTAATGCTTGGAATTTTTGATGAATCCTCAAATTATTCATATACATATTACTTCATTTTATTCAGTAAAAAGAAGGCATTAATGTAATTGTCCCAATATATTATGAGCTTATTATTATGCAGCTGTACAGCAAGAACCAACGTGGAGGTGTAGAGCATTCCTGCCACGTGTGGGATGGGAATGAAGGAAATCGGATCAGATCAAGTTAGAAATTTTCAAAATAACGAAAAAAACTCTAAATAAATAAAATAAACTCTAAAAAAAATTAACACTGGATAAAAAAATTAAAAAGGCAGTGTAAAATAGGATATATTCTGAAAGTTCTAAATGAAAATTATTCTAAATTCAGTTCTTATTATTAAAATTTTTTGTAAATCAATGGAATTCTACGATTTTTCTGATCAGCGAAATGATCTATAACCTTGTCAATAAAAATATTTTCGTCCTGTGATTTTATGAATCCTTTTTCGATCGAAATTTTATCCATATTACTCAGCCGCGCCTGTCCAGTTGTATTCCTAATATAATTTTTAATCCTTTTCAACGCAGAGAAACTTCTTTCTGTGGAAGCAGTTGTCTTTGGCTAAACAATTACAAGACATATGGCCGGTTTCTGAACTCGACAGATAAACGTCAGATAGTTATCCAGCCGTTAACTGTGGTTAATATTTATCGGCTCGATAAACGCCGCACGGGTTTCTGATGTCAAATTTATGCTTCGGTTAGCTATCGATTGGATAACTCGACGGTATCGACAGTATTGTTAGTTCATAAAAGTAATAATAGATGTCACTGTAATCAAACCTGACATATTTTAAAATATTCAATATAATTTCAAAGAGAGACTAATTTACAACTATAAAATAATCATTCTCTTATAATTCTATATGGAAAAAATCGTATTTACAAATCATATCGAAAGCAGAACACAGAATCAAGAGATGGATTCAACATTCTGTGACGCTCTTTTGGCGTCAAAGATTGTGAATTCAAATTCAAAAACAAACGAAAAACAATTACGCAACAAAATGAGTCGACAAAGGGCTAAAAATTTCACTGAGCGTGAAAAAATATTGTTATTGGACATTGCTAAAAATTTTATTGGTACTATCGACAATAAAAAGACGGATGCCAGTAATTTAAATTTGAAAAGACAAGCTTTGCAGAAGATAGAGTAACATTCAAACCTGCTGGAGACACTGGTCCGCGGAGCGAGAAACAGCTGCGTGCTTTATATGATAATATAAAGAAAAAAGCGAAAAAAAATTTCGCCGACGACAAAGTAGGTAAAATCAAATTTCAAATACATAGGTAAACACAAGCAAGAGGATTTTATTGTTTTCATAATTTCTGTCGATTAGTAGTGTGAAAGATACAAAACTGGTGGAACGACCTTTACACCAAAGGCAACGAAAGTTGATGAGAAAGTAATGGGTTTGTTGCAGCATCACTTCACACCACTAACAAACCCTTACGACTCGTCAGCTGGGTATTATGAACTTAGTGAGTATGATAAGAAATCTGGATTACACTATAATTATTGCGCCTTCAACGAACTACTGGATATGATAAACTATGTAATTTCGAATGAACTAAAAATAACATATTTCAGATTAGGAAGAGAGGGAATCAGAAGGCTCTGCCATTGAGCTACCTCCTGCAAGCTCTGAGATTTGTATCAACATGCCTACAAGCAGCCAGCAGGGTATGGTCAGCACTTGCATGAAGAATCATCCTGTAGTGCTACTGAGCAAAGTGAGTAATTCTTATATATGTGAGATTCGTAACAATTGAGATATTCCAATCAAACAGGTAACCATAATACAAAAGGTATTTATTCAACTAAAATACATTGCAGATATTGAACTGAATTTCCTGAGGAGGTAATTCTCTCACAGAAAGAACCCTCTTCACATAATAGTCCTCTGGTGACTCCTGAAACTCTTAGAAGGCGACCAGGTGAAAGAAGACCAGCATCTAGTTGATTAGGGTTAACTGCAACAAAAAAAAGCCCTCATTACAACAACAAACACAATTATCAAAAGAAAAAATACAAAACAGGCCAATGAGGACTTATTAACAGAAAAAAAAAGTTGAGTTGATTTCGAAAATCTGAAAACCAAGAAAGAGGAATTCTATTTGACAAAGAGGGAACAGTTGGTGGAGGCAGAACTTACGTTGAAGTTAATAGAAATAGAAGAGGCGAAATTGTGTTTAGAAGTGATGAAAAAAAAGTTATAGGAAAAATAAATAACTTAAATTAAAAGTTCTCTCATTTACCCCCTTGATTAAAAAGACAGGTATTCTCATACAAATTGCAGAGAGATAGAAAGTTCTGACGTCTCTCTCACAAAAAGTGACGTTATCTGAGTTGCAAAAATAAGCTTTCAGTTAAGAATTCCCTCAGCTATCACACATGTTTTGCTATAAAATATGCATATATTATTTCTTACTAATTATGGCATTTCTCCTCATTAATAAAGGTAATAATTTCATACCATTGTACCAATTTGAATATTTGTATCTCAGATGACTTCACAAAATGAGAAGCTTAAATACGAACAAAATTAAGAAATTTGAAGTGAATACCTGTTTTTATACCCTGCCACTCACCTGAAATATTGAATTGCTATTAATCATCTGAATGCATTTCCTTCGACAATAGCATATATTGACTCAATCAATGCAACCAAATACATTTGGAAAGCCTGCTATGTTATAGAATCCAGTCTCAGTTTCTAGAATTTCGGTATCATTTTTAAGCATACATATAAATCTTTCAGATAGTATGGCTATTTTCTAGCTCACATTGAAAATAACTCTAGATACCGTTGATTTGTGAACATTGATATCATCACCTACAACAATTTGAAAAGTGCCTGTGGCATAGTATCGTAGAGCAATGCACACTTGTTCTAAAACAGATAATGCCACTTTTCTTTGAGATGGTAGGGATAAAACTGGGTTCAGTTGATCACATAAATATCCCACTGTGCTTTTGTTCAGTCGGTATCTTTGCCTAAAAAAATTTGAAGAATCAATATCATATTACGAGAATATTTCTGATAGAAAACATCCAAGATACACTTTTATAAACAAATGTTTAATGTTAGATTTTTGTGAAACTATGCTACTGTGTATTTTTAATAGGCTGAAAGATCTCAGGTCAATTGGCCAATTGCTTGCAATAAAAGACAGTTACTACTACTTACCTAAACTCTTCATCTGAATACATTTCCATCGGAGATCTACGAATCCTTATCTGTCGAGGTATTGATATATTATTGATGAATTCTAGAATTTCTTCATCTGATGAGGAACTTGAAAATATTTCTTTAGTCAATTCCATGTTTGTTATGAACTTGAATTTTCGAATTTTCGGAGATATAATTTTGAGGTTATCTTGGAACTGTCATGTAAATATTGAATAGTTAACGTCGAGATAACCCGTCATCGGGACGAGTTAAGATAAATGGAGTTTATGTGTAGTTTATCTGTCGGCGCGGTAGTCAGAAACCCAATTCGACAGTTATCTCTCGTTTAACTTTCTCGAATAGATAAACTGAGTTTATTTTGACTTCAGAAACCGGCCAATAATAATTTAAAAAGTTCCGGCAAACAAAATTTCAAGTCCGTATTGTGAAAAAAACTTAATATTTCATAGGGATTTGTACAATTTTCTACTATATCGTTTCCGAACCGAACAGTTAATTCGCTCTTCAGTTGATTTTTATCAAAAATATTATATTGTGTTGTGAAGTCTTTGAGAAGCTGATGAGGGAATTCTTTTTGGTATTTGAAAAAATTTGAGTTTTTAAGAGATCGAAGAAATGTAGTTTTTCAATGTCGCAAAATCTAACTTCTGTTTGAGTCATTATAATGTCCAGAATTTGAAAAAATATTGTCTCAACTGTTGTTCTTTATCTGCAAATTAAAATCTCTTACGACGTTTCGAATGTGAATCTGCGGTATTCAGTTTTCAATAAATTATCGAAATAAGTGCCGTTACTCCTGAATTCATGTATTCTATTCAATGTTGTTTGCAGTAAATTTCTCGCCTTTAAAATGTCTATATTTCTATTTTGTAAAACAGAAAAAACAGTATCGGTTTGATCAAAAATCAATACAAACGTTTCTAAAAAGAATATGTTTTGCGCATCTTCTGAAAAATTTTTCAAACCTATTGCTTCCCTAATAGATTTTTGATCAAAATCGCTATTACCATTGATTATGAAATGAAATGTTTCAAGTAGCTTATCTCTATTATTGAAAACTGTATGAACGGCTCGTGATGTGAAATTCCAACGAGTTGCCACATTCGAAAGAATTCGTGTTCCTCCAATTTGTTTTAACACTTGGGTAAGCTTTGTTGATTTGGAAAAATATGATGAAAATCCTGACAAGGTTGAGAAAAAAACTTTAACCTGTTGAATTGAACTGCAAGCATTACTTAAAACCAAATTGAATACATGTGCATAGCAATGAATAAAGATTGCTTGTGGTGCTATAGATTTAATTTTTGCTTGTAACCCGTTCACTTCTCCGGACATTACACTCGCTCCGTCGTATGTTTGAGCCACTAATTTTGAACGCAAGTCAAATTTTCCGAATTTTGAAGATAAAAATTGAAATAGATCATCAGCAGAACGCGCAGAACTAACATCATAAAATCCCATGAAGCGCTCAACAAGTTGGTCATCTATTACATAACGAAAAATGACTGATAACTGAGAATGACAGCTTATGTGAGTTGTTTGATCAACTTGCCAAGAAAAAAACAATGATTGTGAAATTTCGTCCTCGATTTGTTTATTCACAACAAAAGCAACCGAATCAATTAATTCATTTTGAATGGTTTTAGATGTACCAGAAAATACCGATTTACTGTTGGTGTCATTTCTAAAAAGGTTTTTAAATTCTGGTCAAATTTACTAACAAGAACTACCAATTCTTTGAAATTTCAGCGATTCAAAGTCTCATTCGATTCATCGTGCCCCCTAAAATTTAACTCTTGCATACAGAGGTGCATCGTAATATCTATTAAACTTCTTAGAATTTGTCGATTTTCTTAGACTCCACTATTGAAATTTTCAATTTTTATTTGACGCGCATTGTCTATTGCTGTGGCGATATTTTGTTTCTGCTTTTTCATAACGGTAAGCTTGCAATTAGATGAAATATGCTGAGCACTTTTATTGTGTAGCGATAAACCCCGAGATAAATTTTTCAAATCACTAAAATCACTTTTCGACCAAACTCTGTCGGAATTTCCATTAGTTGCTGAGAATAAAATGCACGGCGAACAAAATATTTTCAAAGTAATACTTCCAGCAAGCCAGTCGTACTAGTCATGCCACGTATTTTGGAATCCTCGATTTGATTTACCGACCCACCACTAGACACTAAAGATTTACTCAAATCTGGAACAAGTCGCTTAACTACCTTAATTAAATATAATTTACCATCATACGAATGAGTCAAAAAATGTTATAGGTAATATAACATATAAATATAATAAATATCACTATAGGAATATATCATTGTATTATCAGAATACAAGAGGACTTAACACCAAACAAAAAATGTGTAAGTGTACATATGAGGTCATTTGTAGTAGTGAAACATGTGAATGAATGAACATGTGTATAAGTGAAACAGACAGTCCAACTTATAGATGTGCTTTGTCGATGTACAGTCATCATTATCATTTGCGTGGCTTATGTGCCACCGGACGTGTCTGTGTGCCAGCTCGAGACATTCATGCATGTCAACATTGGAACTTCATTTTCTCCAGGAGACTGTCGTAATTGTGGGTGATTGCAACCTTCCTAGTTTCTCTCCGAATATTTTCTGCTCCCCTAAGATGATGCAGCTGCGTCATTTTTGTGATCTTGTGAAGTTGCAGTAGGTGAATGACTTTCGAAACAGAGACGGGAGGCTCTTGGACTCGGAGCATGTTTCTGATGTTCTTGGTGCGCCTGTTGACTGCAGTGAAAATCCCTTCGTTTCTGAAGATTCATATCATCCAGCACTGTATATATCACTGACGCGTTCCCCTCATCAACATCAAATAAATTTTCCCAAAGTAAATGCCTCCCACTATGATTTCAAAAAATCTGGCTTCCAGGGATTGTTGACAGCAATTGGTAACTTAGACTGGGGAGTAATAGACACATTTGATCAAGTCGATAGCGCATTGGATTTTTTCTAGAAGCAGCTATTTCAAATCTTCCTTGATTATGTCCCTCGTAAAAGATTCATTTCTAGTAACTGTAGATTTCCCATATGGTTTATTGTAGATATTAAACGTCATATCGAGTTGAAGAACTTCTATTGTTCGAGATGGCTCTCAACTCGAAAACATGAGTACCAGGCAGATTTTCGGCTCCTGCGGTCCATGGTGAAATCGGAAATAATCTCTGCGTACAATGACTACCTTACTTCTATACAGGCTAATCTTAGAACCAACCCAGCTGACCTCTTGAAGTTTATCAGTCACAGACAGGGAACGACCAGGATCCCAGGGTAAAGAAACATCACATGAGGGACCTCAGTATATCGGCAATTTGTTTGCGGAGCATTTTTCAGGTCCAGTACATGAGTAGTGTGTTGGAGAGTAGTGGGATTCAGATGTGTTAAGTCAGTTACCGATGATTCCTTAGCCTGTGGTTTCTAGGGAGGAGAAGAGCTCTATCATGTTGAGGTTTCCCGATAAGCCAACAGCAGGAGATGATGCTATTCCTTCGTTTGTGGTGAAGATCTACAGTGAGGTGCAGGCTGGACTACTGCACCATATTATAGACCTGAGTCTGAGAACGTGTCCATTTCTCGATCGATGAAAGAGAGCTCGTGTGGTACCTGTGTCCAAGAAGGGAGATAAATCTCAGGTTATAAACTACAGCATTGATACCTTAGAGGAGGATCCACTATGACCAATTTGTCAACAATTTCACAGCATGTATCTGAGTGTCAGGCTGACAAGTTGTGTACTGATATGTCGCGGGCCTTTGATTCAGTTGATCATGATATTCTTCTGCGGAGGCTGACGTCTTTTAGTCTTTGCCTTGCTTATGTAAAGCTTTTGGGATCGTATTTGCGGAAGAAGGTGAATTATGTATTTTACAATAGTTTCAGATCATTTGAGTACGTTCTCTTTTGTGGCGTGCCACAGGGATCTAACTTGGGACCGCTGCTGTTCATTATATTCATAAATGATCTGTTAACCTCTCTGAAGTGTCCAGCGTTAGCATTTGAGGACGACTTATAAATTTTTCTGAGGATAATTGATGTTTTGCATTCATTACTGCTTCAATCAAGCCTAAATTATTTAAACGAGTGGTGTGTGCGCAACAGGCTGCTACTCAACATGGAGAAGTATTTCAAAGTTATATTCACGAGAAAATCGCAAACAATCAACTTCGGCTATCACATAGGTGACCATTTCATAGCCATGATGGATCAGATTCTCGATCTTGGAGTCTTGTTTGAGTCTACTTTTAGTTTCATTCCCCACATTGAAGAGATATATATGTACTAAGGCTAGCAGAACATTGTGATTTGAGTACAAGAGTACATAGTACATACTAATGAACAACGGCAGAATTCGAGGATCTATCGATTCTCAGAAGATTGTATTTTACATATGTCATCAGTGAACTTGAGTTCGCTAACTTGATCTGGTTTTCCATCTACAATTGTCATCTTATGCCATTGGAGCGTATATACAGGAAATTCTTCAAATACATTATATTCAGGCGTTCTGGTAGGTTTCCTGAGCGTGGAGCGGATTTATCAGACATCTTGGCTGAGATGAGAATACCATCTTTGTTTGCGAGACATGAAGAAAAATGTGCAAGATTCGCTCAGAGACTCCTAAATTACAGAGTTGATGGTCGTTATTTGCTGTAAAAAATTATGCTTAATGTTCCAATGTTGGAGTCAAGGTCAACGAGTACGTTTTATTTGCCTACAGCACGTACAAATATGTTCGAACGATGTCTCATTTATAGTATATGTCGATATGCTGAGAGACTGGGGATGGATGTGTTCGGTTAGCTTCGGGACTTGAATTGTAAGGGGTTTCAAAGTTTGAGTGTTTTTCTCATTAATTTTTGTTTCAGACATGTCCAAATATTTATCACCCTGTAATTGGGATATTCCTGTTGGGCAAATAAAGAAAATTATTATTATTATTATTATATGATTTTTGACGAAAACTAATAACACTCTTTTGGATGGTTTTTAAAAACAACATAATTTGAGTTTCGAACAAAGTTGAGGAAAAATTGTAAGTGATTATTTTTAATTCAAAATATAGGTTTGTTGATTCATTGTGTTGAGTATAAAGAAATTGAAGAACAGAAGGAAACGGGCTTAGAAAGCCTCTTATTTATACACGATATATCTCAGGTGTAAGTAAAATAAGACAATTGCAAGAAGGAAGTTCTTTTACTCTGGTAAATTCAAGAGGAAACATTTTGGTAGGTCGGCATGTAGAGCTATTTTAATCAATCAACCATTGGTTAATCTATATTTTGGAGCTTAGAGTTGGCTTATTCAACTGGGTGCTAAAAATATCAGAAAACACTTTGTAAAAAACTGATCTACAATAAAATAAAGTCAGAGAAATCCAAAAAACATTCTAGGACCAACTATATGAATATTGTTTAATTTTCATATATCAAGTTGTGAGAGACAGGTTTCAAAAAAAATATTTCATGTCACGTGTAATGCATAATGAAAGATAAATATAGTGAATTGAAGTTTGAGAGGAAAAGTGTTATTTTAATTGAGAAAAATTGATAATTGAAACATATTGAATTTTCAGTGATGTACCATCTTATTGTAAAAAGCTAGGCGTTTTCTATATTTGAAAATCTCGAAACTTTTGTGATTGGCAACCTGGATTGAGATCATCGAAGTGTATTTTTATGTTTTCGTTTTTAGTCAAAATATCAAAATCGACAAGAACAAGAATAACGTTCGCTATAACGATAAGATCTAGTTGCTGGCAGGTGGTTCTTTCGTAAATCGGAATTGAATTCATAAGGACAGCAGTTCACTGGAAGGGAAAGTCAGTTTCAACATGATTTTTCATGGAAAAGATATACCTTCTATAGGTTGGTATTCAAGAGTATCGAAGAAATCCGAAGGACAACTGAGAGTGGTTATTTTTAGTTCAGGGTATACAGGGTGAGTCTTTGACCACTGCGTTGATTTTAACCATAGATTCTTGACGTTAAAAGAAACATTTTCTTCCCATAACATTTTTCCAAATATGGCCCCGTTCAAAGATATAGGATGTTGAAATTTCATTAAAAAATTGCATTTTGTCCTGTAATATTCAAACGACTATATCAATTGAAATGATCTCTTGTAGAAGGTTTTTGATAGCAGTTATGCATATTTTGGCATCGATAGATCTATTCCATTTCTTGTGGGTTTCTCACTACTACTATACATTTTGGTTGAATTGCATGAAAAACAAATATCACTTGAACTAAAGGTCCGTATCTTGCACTTCCTAGAATCATTGTTCTTTTTTGCAGATAAAATTATTCTTCATCTTTTTTCCTAAATTGCACTATTTTTGAGATATTTGGAATTGAATCGATATAATTTTGTCCAAATTTTATGATTTTCCCAAATCCAACTCTGTGCTGATTCGTTCAATGTTGCCATATTTTATGTCTTTGTTTCTAAAATATTTCTACAAAAGGTTGGGAAAATCTCTCCAATCTATGGTTCCACCACTAAACACTATAGATGAAATTAACCACTGAACAATTTTTGTCTTACATTCACTACAAAATCTAAATTGCTATTTGCTGTATTCATTATTAATGATGTCTAGCATCCTGTTTAATATTAAATCCAGAGTAATATTCCATAATAAATAGAGAAAAAGATTTCCATCACTCACATAGGTACTTCGGTATATTTCCATGATGACTGTTGAAATAGATAATGTATTTTCTGTCAGGACCTGTTGAATTGAAGACTTGTCTTTATGAAGAGCTGGTTCTTTATAGCTTCAGACTTAGAGGTTTATCAAATTATATCTATTCTAATATAGGAATGCTTCAAATTGAGCTCATATGAATTTCAAAAACTTCGTCCCAGTCTCCCAGATTTGTTTTGTAAGTTTATAGAAGTTTTTTCACTTCTTTATTTCATACACCGATTCAACCTGGTTCACAAATTTAGGAGATAATAGAATTTGAATTTGTTATAGTTTTGAATGTTTGTTATGATGCATGTATATTTAAAATTCCATCAATATTGAAACTGGCAGCTATAGGCTCATAAACAAGAAAGATGAGAATGCAGAATACTGAATTGAGTAATTTCACATTATCGGAATTATCTCTGCAATATTTTCCAATTTTTTTTTGATGAAAGCTACAAATAACTATTGAAAGTTTTAAACAGAATCAAAACAACAAGGAACCACAGAACACTATTTTATTAGGAAATACCCAACACAGAGAAGTTATAATTCAGTATTCAGTATTCAGTATTTCTTTATTTTCCTTAGCGACAATCTTACATAATTGTATAAGGAATAGTCAAACAGAGCAAAATAAATGAGATATTAAAATCCAAACGTACTCACAAAAATTTGTTCATACTATATAAACATTTCTTCAGTAGATGTTCTTTCAGACATACCTTGAAACTTCGCAGAGGAAGAATTTTGATTGCTTCTGGTAGCATATTATAAACCCGAGGTCCCGTGAAATTAGGTGCTTTATATGTTAACACTTGTTTGGCCAACAGTATGTGAAGCATTTTTTTATTTCTTCTTCTTGTATTGACTTCATGATATTCATCAACTTTTATGAACAAATACAGATTCCTATGTACATAAACACATAACTCATATACATACAAACTGAATATTGTTAATATTTTATATTCCCTGAAGTAGTACGAACAAGACTGTATACTACTTATGCCAGCGATACTCCTTATTATGCTTTTCTGTGCGAGAAATACATCAGCCACGTTTGTAGACCAGCCCCAAAAACAAATTCCATATCTAATGCGAGATTCCACTTCGGCATAGTACAGCATGATGAGCTGTGTGGACGTTAAAATATTCCTTAGATTTTTTATTTTATAAGCCACGGTGTGTAATTTAGAAACAAGCATTTCGCAATGAACCTTCCAATTGAGGTGTTCATCAATAAAGACGCCTAAAAATTTTGTATGACCAACCTGCTTACAAGCTTGGCCATCTCTTTGAACATCTATGGGGTCCAACTTCTTCTGAAAATTATGGAACTGAATCATAAAGGTTTTTTCTATGTTGAAATGAAGCAGATTACTACTGAACCATGAATTGAAACCGGATAAGTGTGATTTACCCGATATAACAATCGATTTATCATCCGCATATTTAACTATAAACTCACGAGATACCGCGGAGTCAACATCATCAACATACACTACAAAAAGTTTTGGCCCTAACACTGAGCCCTGGACAACCCCCAAGTCCATCCCAATCAAGTCAGAACAGCTAGTCTTCAAACTTCCATCCCTCACTTGAGTGACCTGAACATATTGCGACCGATCATTTAGAAAAGACCTCACCCACTCTAAGGCCATGCCAATGACTCCCATTCTCTCGAGCTTCGACATCAACATCCTTTGATCGACGCAGTCAAAAGCTCTACTTAAGTCACAAAAAATACCTACTGGGCACTCGCCCGACTCCAAACCATTTATTATTTTATCATACATTACATGAATTGCCGTTGTTGTTGATTTTCCTGAGCAGAACCCATGCTGTGTGGACGATACGACGTTATTCTCATCCAAAAATTTGGTCAGCCTATTAAGAAAACAGATCTCAAATATCTTCGAGAACGTTGAGGTAATTGTAACAGGTCTATAGTTCCTCATATCATGCCTATCGTTTCTTTTGTGGACAGGAATGACCTTATTTATTTTGAGTTTATCCGGAAATTGCCCGTCACAGAAGGATACATTAACCAAATGACAAAGTGGCCCAACAATGAGATGCAGACACCTCTTAATCAAAAAAGGGGGAACCCCATCAGCTCCGAAAGATCTTTTATTATTGAGTTTTCTGGAACATAACTTCAGAAATTCTTCGCTATTGAAAGGATATAAATGAAATACTTTCCGATAAACCGATGTTGAAGCTGTAATGGATGAATTCTCCGTTCGCCTTATTTTATCTCTGACTACTAATGGCATTTCTTTGAAAAAAACATTGAACATATTTGCAACCATTTGAGGATCAGTAATTTCCTCATTATTTTCCACGATACTCAACAAATTTTTTTTGTTGGTGTTATTACCACTTAGCTCTGATATCACTTTCCAACTTTCTTTAGTCGAGTTTTCACTTTTGTTTATACGATTTTGATAGTAGGCGCGCTTCTGATTTCTTATCAAATGTTGATGATTTTTTTTCTCTTGCACATAATTTTTTTTCATTTCTGGGTTATTCGTACCTGTAAGCAGTGCGTGGAGAAGTCTCAGATTACTACTCGATTTTCTAACCGTTTCATTTACCCACTTTTTAGGTTTTCTATGTATGTATTTCAATTCAAGAGGAAATCGATTTTCAAAATGAAATAAAAATATTGAATAAAATTGTTCGAAAGCAGGTTCTAAGTTGTTGTATATATAAACAGATGACCAGTCCTCGTGAGACAAATCATTACAAAACAACTCCACACATGATTCATTAAAAGATCGTTTCCACGTTGAATTTATTTCTTCCTTTGGGATTGTTCCAATTTTTATATCCAATAATACCATACGGTGATCTGAGAACGCATAATCGAGTACACATGTAGTGGTTAAATTAAAATTTATATAAATATGATCAATACATGATATCGAATTCGCGGTCACTCCTGTTGGCCAAAATACAGTGTTGCCTAGACCGAACTGCAATAATGCAGACGAAATTCTTCTGTATTTACAAGAGTTGTTCAGACTATCGGAGTTTAAATCTCCGCACAACATCAGCCTTATTTTAGGTCTGAAAACAAATTCAATAGCTTTTGTTAAGTTGGACAAAAATATTTCTATATCACCACTAGGTGCTCTATAACAACTAATTATAACATAAACAAAGTCTTTACATTTTAATGAGATTGCACATAACTCGCAGTGACCTTCCACAGAATAGTTCTTCAAACAAATTTCATCCGATATTATACCAGTTCGAGTCCAAATTGCCGTACCGCCTCCTGATTTGGAGGAGCGAAAATAACGAGCAGACAACTTAAATTCGCTAATAGTCATCTGATCCATTTTATCACCACTCACACAAGTTTCAGTAAGGCATAGAAAATTAATAGCATTGAAATCATGGAGAAAAATTTCAAGTTCACTTATTTTCTTGTTATTCAAGGTTTGAACATTCAAAAGGAGCAATGTTGGAAAAAAGTTCATCTGATTTCCTGATTGTTCCTTTTGCGAAGGTATAAAAAACGCCTAACACAAGCATTTTTAGGCCATATTGAAGCATTCATGGCTCTTTCGAAATTATCTTGGAAAATAGTCACCTTGAAAGACGACTACACCTCCGGATTTTTTGAGTCGATCTTCTTCGTAACGACTTCCCTGAAATGAGGCTTCAACAGGTTGTTCAAATCCTCAGGTTCTGTTTCCGACTGAATTCTGTATACATGCAAGTCCACCGTTCTTGGCACACCTCTTACTCTTGTTTCGGACTCATTTTCATCTCCACCACCTACTACCATTCTATCCCTCCGTTTTCTCCTTTCGACCAGTTTCCATTTCTCTTCGACGTCTTCCCTGGAAGGATTTCCTTCTCTTCCTTTTTGAGGTTTTCCATCTCTGTTGTTCGAGTTGTTTTTATTCTCTGGTATAATTTTATCACTCATCATCGCCGATCCCTGTTCATTTGTGTTGGAATTATCTGCAGCAATCTGTAACGTCGGTCCGTCCAAAGTTTTCCTGGAGTTTAACCACACTTCGGAAGAAGTGGCAACACTGTTGTATTTATGTTTATTAGTCAGATCTTCTCTTATAATTTTCATAGTGAAATCCTGAGATTCAATTGTTTTCTGTTGACTCAAAATCGAACGATCCATCTCAGCAATAACTCTTTTGAGACAGTCGATTTCATAATTGGCACATTTGAGATCACTTTCAACCGACATCAGTTTGAAGGTTACATCCTACTTTGATCCATCAAAATTATCACTATTATCCATACATTCCGGAATATTCCCAAATTCTATCATTCTTACTGTTGAATCAGTGAGCTTCACATCACTTGGAGCTTTTCTGGACAAAATTATTTCAATTAATTTACTTTTCGTCAGATTAGTCAGTTCACGAACTGCAGACTCGTTACTCGCCGCCATGATCATCAATCTTTCATTTTAATCTGGTAATAATTCACTCTAGTTATTCTGAGAACAATTATAACTGAATATCAATTATGGTTACAGATATTATCTTCCTTCAAAAAATTTTTGCAATTATTAATATTTTCTCTCCTGGGGTTCGGTAATAAATTAATATTCTATGGTAAGGTATTGAAATTTGACATAATCCATGAATAACCATTATTCTATATTTATGTTTTTGTTCACATAATTGAAACAAATACTCTGATTATAAAAACCAAAAATTCACGCAAGTTCAGGGCATGTTCAGTAATTAATTATAATCTAAACAGAATAGATTCATATTAATGATCCAACATAATTTTTTTTATTAAAGAATACCTAGTTGGTTTTTCAGAAGCGAATTTAGAAGATCAAACTCAATTTCTTCAAAGAAGTATAATTGCACACCTAAATCAGGGAATACTTGTAATATTTTTAACAGCATTATATCAAGAGACCTGTTCACTGGTCACTACTCATGAAAGTCTGTCAAGGAGAAGAAACTTCAGAAATATCAGTGCTTGGAAAATTATAGATAATTTTTTCTGGCTTAGAAAAAGCAATATGACAACCTCATGCCTTAGAAGTTTTCATAGAAATTATAGTTTTCATGATGTGCAAATCTGAAGAAGAAAATCACAAATGTATGATGATAACATCCAATAATTCTGAGGTTTTTTTTGGAATTTCTCGCGGAAAAGCGATGGTTTATAATCTTGTAGTAGACAGAAATTATGGTAGAACAACAAGAATCTGTTTATAGTGTTGAATTTTTTACCAGAAAATTAGTATTTTGTATGTTCCTTCTGAATATGGACCTCATCTGATGAAACATGAGTGAGTGAATCATTTCTTAGAGGAAAAATAATGTTTTTACACAATTCAGGTTCAATAGTGGATGCTGTGGAAGGTAATTTGCATTCAAACTAAACTGGACTACATAGGGGTATTTGCCCAATGTGAAAACTTAAAATTACTTTTTAACCCATTAGCGCCCAAATTAATTTTTTTTGTTCAATTTTGTAAATTTTCATAACACTTGCTACATTATCTATCTAAATGAAGCCTTTTTATCAAAAATCATTTTTTTCTGATAATATTGATTTTATGGGCCGTCCTCGTTTGAGGACACTGGGACATTCCATCTTGAAGAACCCGTGTCATTTCGGGTGCTATAAATCAAATGCAATTATAGTTTTTAAAGTATTTTAATTTGGAAAAGTAAACAAAATATTTATAATATTATAATCGGCATTTGAATATTATTTTTCATAACTATTTCTGTCATGATAAAAAGGAAAACAAGGAATACACAAAGTCATTTCGCATTTCTTGCAAAATGTTCGTGGTTTTCCTTTGCAGGATCCAAACTGACAACGACGCTGATTCTCTCTTTTTTCCAAAATATGGTTCTTTCCATCAAATCGAACTTCAGGTAATACTTTAGATCGTGACGTAGAAGGAAGATTTAAGGGGCGACCTTTAAGCATTCGTCTACCATGTCCAAGTTTCAGATATGAAACAGCAATGTTCCTACGAAACTCCTTTATGGATGTGGGCTTATCGGGATGTAGAAGATTATTAAGAATGGAACTATTTACGACAGCCATTACAACAATGCGTGTGATCAAGCACCAGTACCACTTTTTCCCTCTAATCGCTATTGAATGCTTTCCGAGTTGCCAATCATGGTGATCCACACCACCCATAAACTTATTGTAATTGTTTATGAGTTTTGGCTGTGGAATTGGAACGTGTTCTTTTTTATCCCTATTCAATCTTTGTACTGAACACATGGGCTCCACTGTGTCAAAATTAGTCGCCATTGTCACACATTTATTATCGTTCCATCTGACCATTAGAATCTTATTATTTTTGTCAAAACGATGATCAAATTCTCCCCTTCGGGATATCAGCGTCAATGTCTTCTGAATATAAATATTCAACAGCTTCTTCCAACGTTCGAAAGGTTTTTCGACTCATGTTAGCTTTATATGAAAATGAAAATCAAATTAGAAAGTCACCTAGGAAATTATAAATAATGTATTTGTATATCCCAGCGTCCTCATATGAGGACACCGGAATAATACAACTATTTTTGCAAAATCGAAAAGCTAAACTCTAACATCAACAAAACACAATGAAATATTCATGTTTTGAGTTCATTATGAGGTAAAAAGTAATCACTTACCATGAAAAGGATAGCAGATAAAAATCAAAAAAATATTCACAAACAGACTAGTACAAAATGATGTTTTTATAATATCAATACAACCTTCTTAGGAGAGAGCCAGATTGAAATTGAATGTTTTCTGTAAAAGCGGAATGCAATAACATTCACGTGTTCTAAAAAGAGATTGAATTCATGGTTTCTCAGAATTATCAGCCACTATGATATCAACTGTTCTCAGAAGAGGACGTTGGGCGCTAATGGGTTAATGCAGCTGAATATGGAAAAACGGGGGTTTTTTCCCTAGGCTTTTATGTGATACGCCGAATTGTATGACACCCCGTCACTAACTCCTGATCTGTATGCTTTATTGTTTGCTATCTAAATATTGTAAGCCAAAGGTTCAAAAGAATATATATATATATGGGAAAAGAGTGTTTGTTTTGATCTCAAGAACCTATGGTTAAAATTAACGCAGTGGTCTAAGACTCATCCTGTATATCTGTTGATTCTTCCACATACTTTGCGGCTGTTTTAGATTCCGGAAAGAACTCATAGAACAAGTTTGCAAGAGTTCCTGACTGCACGTCAGTGATTTTCGTAATTATTTGCGTGCTTGTTCTAGTGGAACAGCGTGGTACCGTTTTGCCAAAATGTCTGTAATTTTAGAATATCGAGGAGAAAATCGTCTCAATCGATTGGGTTTGAATTAGTCATGAAGAATACAGGGCCAAATTCGTGTATGTCCGACCGGACGTATACTCTTAGGCCAGTCATACATTGGAAGCGGATTTGGTCTGGCCAGCCAATCCGACCCGATTTGATTCTCTTCAGAGCAGTCCAGACCAGATCGAACACTGCCTCCAATGTAGGAAGAAAGTACGTTTTCTTTGTTTTTGTTTCCTCCAGACCCAGCCAGACCCTCCAGACAGTCTGGTCTGGAGAAATTCCGCTTCCAATGTAGGACCAGCCTTATTCATCCAAAGGAGATGAGTAACAATCACAGAAGTTGAAGTTAATTAATTACGTTGAGATTCATGTTCTTTGTCGACTGAAGACTCGAAATCAAAACTACAGGAAATTTTCAATCTTAAGGTACGCCACATTCCCGACTAACTTATAGAAAAAGCCACAAATTATTTGTATTAAAACACGAATTTTTCGTTAAGTATGAAAAGAGAAATGTCAAAAAGTCCCTCAGAAATTTCAATGCTCGATGCTTTCACAGATACGTATTCGATCGACATAAAACATACTCTGAACGGTTTTCTTAAGTGTTGATATGCATACTTTTGATTGATTTCTACGAGAAGGAAATTTTAGCTTGGAACAAAACTTCATTCAACGTTTCTATTGTTATTACACTTTCAGAGTACGACAAAAGACTCTAGAAGAAGCACGCAAATGCTTCTGACCTCACGTCAAGTGCTTTTCTAAAATTTTGAATCTCCATTCCATCTAAACGACAACTTCCTAATAATTCCCCCTACAAGCCACTTTTCACAAGCCTCTTTTGAGTTCAACTTTACACCACCAAGGGCGTTCGCCATGGACAGGAACACTTGGCGCTATGCCCGGACTATATGGCGGATGCGATAAAACCTCCCATGCGAACTCCCGTAGCTTCTGACGAGTCAAGTGTATGGTCTGGCGTTGTCCTGGTGGAACACTTCACCCTTCCTATTGGCCAATTCTGGACGCTTCAGGTCGATCGTCTGCTTCAAGCGATCCAGTTGATCGCAGTTGATAGTAGAATTAAGCGTCTGGCCATATGGGAGCAGCTCATAGTGGACAATTCCCTTCCAATCCCACCAAACACTCAGCACGACCGTTTTCGCTTGATATTGTCGTATGTGATCCATTTTTCGTCGCCAGTCACCATCCGCTTCAAGAATGGGTCGAGTTCGTTCCCTTTCAGCAGCATATCGCAGGCGTTGATTCGGTCTAGAAGGTTTTTTTGCGTCAAACCATGCGGCATCCAAACATCAAGCTTTTTCTTGTATCCAGCCTTTTGCGGATGGTTTGATATGGTTTGGTGACTAACTCTCATGCCACATGCCGGTCTAACTCGATGTATTCTATGATTAGATCGGTATTTGTCGTCTTAGGTCTTTCGCCGGCTGGCTCATTCATGCTGTCGTTTTCACCGGCTCTGAATCGTCGAAACCATTCCTCTGTGGTTCGAACTGATAGAGTACCATCCCACAAACATCATAAATCGCATGGAACTTTTCTCTAGCGGATTTGTTTTCCGAAGGAAAACTTCCAAATAGCACGAATTTCGACGTTAGTCAACTCCATGATTACACGTCCATAACTGTTGAACGCAATATCCAAACTAATTATGCATAGCGTCGTTTTGTAGGTTATGTATAGTATTGTCAATTACGAGCTCTGTAGCGCTTTGTACATAGCCGCGAAATTCAAAAGACCAAAAGGCGGATGAGAATTATTTGGCAACTTATTATTATATTCATATAGATTATTTAACCAAAATTATTCAATCCTCAGCTATCTGTGATACACAGAGTATTGTGTCATAATAATGGTCCAGATGTCAAATCGAAGTTAATTTCAATAAAATTCGAAATTGCATGTGGCTGCGTCGATAAAACAGATTTCTATTGTCTAACGCAGTTCACATGTTGGCGACAGAATGACAGATTCCACACTCGTTTTGTGTTCGGCAGCAGAGAAACTGCGTCTAAATTATATTTTAATGAGTTAACGTCCGATAACATATTACCGGGAAAGCGGTGCTGAATTTCGATAAGGTCTGTGAAATTGAATTTCCCAGGACGGAACTTCGTTAATAACGAATTGAAACTGGATATGGGATGTATACCGAAAGAGGTTATTTTGCAGGTTATGTTCTTCTTTTGTTTCTTATTTCCACTGGAATCGGGTGGATTACTAAATAGTATTTCACAACATAATTATTTATTAGTTCGTGATTACACAGGAATCCAAGGATATAGTGATAGGAGAAAAAATGGGGTTCACGAGTTTTTTGGTATTGACATATTCAATCTCTTTTCAAAAGTATTGAGCAAATGTGTCGTATGTAGAAACTAAGAAAAAGTATTGAAGATCGATGGATTCATAGTTAAGATTAGTCAGTTAGGTCGTTTGGCCAAGTCTTTTTCAAACTTGGTTGGCATGCCATTGTAGCTTCGGATGATATTTTCTTGAGTTACTTACACACTGTAGTGTCTTACGGTACCCTTAAATCCTCATGGATGGTGGGATTGTAGACATACCAAGGGGCATCAACCAATGAATATTTAAGATTGAAGTCTTCGGATGATTTGAATATTTGATACTTTATCAACCTATTGCAACCTATGAGAGAAGTAAAGAATACTGAAGAATATTAGTTAAATTGAAACTGCTGAAAGAAACGGTTAGGTATACTGGGTGGAGTCTACAGGTCACCTAGTGGTGTAGATATATCAGAAGTTCGAATCAAGTTCAGAGGCTGACTACGTTTAGAAGATAAATACACTCAATGTAGACCGAGCACATTTTGAATTCTTATGAAATCATATAAAGTTGGTTATTTGTTATCGGCTGGGTTTGACAACAGTACCATTGTCAAAAACAGAATTTCAGGGTAATACAAGAAAGGTTGTACGGGAGTAAAAACATTGAGCTTGTGTTGCCATCGGGAGGGGTAGCGGCAGACTAGTTTCACCCTTATTAATGATCATCAGTATCACTTAACCTAAACCCCCGACAACAACCAATTTGGTAATAGGTATTATTGAACTCTGGCAGCCACCTCGGTGTATTATATAGACCGAGGTGACACCCAACGGACAATCGTCTGACCTTCCAACTCAATATATCCCCAACAACAACCTTCACAGATGATTCGAAAATTACAAAGAACTCGCCATCATGAGTGTACTTACATAATGAAATGAAAGTGTGCGGGTACAAAATTAGAAATAATAATGATCACCCGCTTAATGAAGGGCAGCGCACTTCCTGAGTCGCTCGTTATACTATAACAGTAGATCCAAAAAACCGGCCAAGTGCGAGTCGGACTCGCGCACCGAGGGTTCCGTACAAACCTGCAAGGTTTACAAAGTTCGTTCATTACGACAATCGAGTCATAACTATGGTATTTTTTTTTTTGGTGGTATAACTACTTAAAATTTTAAGCTTTTCGGAATTTTTCTGTTACCTGTGCTGTAAGCTATTGCTTCTTACCAAATTTTGAGATTCTATGTCAACGGGAAGTGGTCTTTAGGTTTTAATTCCCTTGCGTGTAGTTGCGAGTTTCAAAATATGCGGTATCAATGGTTGTACTTTTGCGTTTTGCGTTTTTGCGTTGACTTAGAATTTTTTTTTCACGGGTTAAAGGCAATTAGTTCTAAGTATTTGATATGAATTTCACCTTGATAGCTCTACGCGTTCATGAGGAAAAAAGTAATAAGTTTATATTTATTAAATAAGTAATCCTTCATTTAATATTAACACATATCATTTACTAAGTTTTTTAGTCACTATTTAGTAATCTGGTTCAAAAATATTAATTAAGTATTAAATTTGAACCAGACCTGTAAATGGTGACTGAAAAAGGTATGAATAGTACCACATTGAACATTGAAGTTCGAAAAAACGTTATCAATAGTTGTACAACTTCGTGTAGTGCTACTGTTTATTAACGGAAACATGTTTATGGATGAAAAATATGTGGAAATTCCATTTTGGGGATTCATTCTAAAATCTATATTGAAGTCTCCCACAACAATCAGACGAGAAGATGAAGTGTACCTATTGAGGTTGCTGCCGAATATTGTTGTATTTATACATTCTATTGCAACATTAATTTGACATTGTGGTGACCTATATACATTTATCACTCAGATATTAAACATTTCAAAATGCAAGCATTCACAATGGCTGTTTGCAGCGCCTGGGTTATTTAAATAATATCTTTTACATGATCCATCTGTCACGGTATCCTTAAGATTGCGACGTACATCCCCAACCTGGATTTGCATTAGATACAGCTGGACCATCTACTCTGCACACCTCATAAAAACCATCAAGTTCAAAAGTGTCTCTACGACATCCCCAGGTTTCAACAAACAATGCTGCATGGGAGGAATGAATAATAGGATCTATGATGACGTCTGAAAAATGTTTGCGCAATGATTGCACGTTATGAAATACAATTTGAACTGCATTATCTTCAGGTGTTTGCAAAAATTTAAAATATGGTACCAATTTGTTTTGTTCTAGTCTTTTCATTTCTATACTTACAGCACTCGATTCTGATATTTCAGAGGGAGGTTTAAATGTACCTGAATTCACGACTAAAAACAGTCCAAACGATAACATTGCTCTAGAACAAGCTACATACAGCATCGATCTTTTTACATTTTTAGAAATATGGACCACAACTTTTTCTAAGGTGGCACCTTGCGACTTGTGAATTGTAATACCTTCTGCTGGTACTATTGGAAACTGAGTACGCTGCACTACAAGATTTGAAGATTTCCACCTTTTCACAGTATGAGTGACGGCATCTAATGGCGTCCAATTCGAATTGAGATATTGACGATGTTTTCGAGAAGTTACTTGACATTTACTTCTTGTAGCTATTCCCGTACTTTTATCGAACAGAACCCAAATACGTAAAGGCCGCTTTTCACTTGTCTTCATGTGTCGACCGTACTCTATAGCCTTCAATATTCCGGTAGTACCATTCACAAGGCCATCTGTAGTGTCAATATTCACAGTTACCATATAACGTGCAACTACTCGTAAAAACAAATTCTTAGGAAGACCGTAGGTCTGCATTGTAGGTAGAGTATTTACAGATTGCAAGGCTTTTCTAGCAGCTTGCGGATTTGGTGCTCCAGAAACCACATCAAGTGCTTTAACCGAGTACCCTTCAGTGTTCATTCGAGACAATACTTGAGTATTGTATTTGTCGACTTCATTGTTGGTCGCAAATAAGTGTATCGCTCCATGTGCCTCAATAGGTAAAGTATTAATACTGTAACATCTAGAATTAATTAACTCTATATCCATAGAAGTCATCCGACCGACAGCCATATTGTTTAAGGCTATTGCGAATGCCAGATCATCTCTTTGCCGCATTATTTCAGTCATCATGAAGAGACGAAAAGGTTCCCACAACGGAGCACCAGCAAGGGGTGCCAATGGATTTCGACTACTGTTTGGCTGAAAAACCCAGTTGTCTCCTACCGGTGGTAACTGAATGAAGTCCCCGACGCTTATAATAGACATACCAGCAAATGCCGTATCTGTGTGAAATATTTGCTACAATCTCCTATTAATTTGGTTCAGAGTTCTACTACCTAACATAGATATTTCATCCAAAATAATTAATCTTACTTTTGCAAGTTTACATGCTAAGGTGTTCGCGATGCTTGCTAATAATTCGGGCATTGTTTGACCACATTGGGATACTGGAAGTCCAAACGTACTGTGAACAGTTTGACCACCGATTCCAAAAGCAGCTTTTCCCGTGTATGCACAAAGTAAAATTCTAGCATCATCAGTATTTATACCCGGAACTCTATTGAACGTAAGCATTAAATATTGATACAAACCCTTAATTAACAAACTTTTGCCCACGCCGGCTCCACCACTAACAAAATAATAAAAAGGTGGTGGTGATTCTTGAGTGAAAATATGTCCTACATGTAAAACAAAATGTCTTTGATCACAATTGAATATTCTAACTAAACGCAATACATCATCTTCACACAAAACTGCTGGTTGGGCAATCGCTCCTCCTACTAAATCTGATTGATTTCCATGTAACTGTAGACAATGATCTGGATCACCTTCTTGTGTCTCTAATTCATAATCATCTAAAAGACGAGCTTTTTCTTTCACTGCACTATCCTCATCCTCTTCATCTTTATCTACATTACGAATTGCATCCAACAATGCCTCAAACTCATCTGGCCCCCCCCAAGCGATTAAATTGAAGACTTTCTGAACGGATTTCATCACTAAGTTCAATAAATTTCTGTTCGAGGTTTATAACGTCATTGACTAATTCACTAATTTCATCCCTCCAGTTTGTCTATAACATTAGCTGCTCCCTGTAGAAATTGTCGGGATCTTGAGCTCTATTATATCTACGGAAACGTATGACCCTGGGTTTCCTTCTTTTTCGCACGTATCCATCGTTATTTAACAACTCAATCCAATTTCCTATACACTCATGGTCAGTGTTTTCACCTTCATGTGTACGTGAGATTTTAGTTGAAAAAGTATAATACGCAGCAAAATAAGCTAAACTCATTGTATCAAACGTTTGATCACGTGGCCGATTTTGATAATGATCCAGTAAATTTTTTTTAAATATGTCTGTGGACGATGGATCCAAGGACTGCAAATCTATGAAAGATTTCAAAATACCCACTCGTTCATTGGGGTGTCCTGTGTTTATGTAAACATCGCTCTCAGAGGCTTGTGACATCGGAAGTCCCGCCAGACAGTAAATTGCCTCTTGGGCTGAAATTTCCGAAGAATTTAAAAATACTTTTGATATTGCGCGTAGAGAGTCTCTTATGCTACTGTTGCCATTTTTGGCCTCTTCGACCGCCGCTCTTAGTAAATTTGACATGCCTCGATCAGCTTTGTTTATATAATCGACAATATAAACGGAACAGGCAAATGGATCTAGTATAAATTGGCAATCCATATTAGCTCGCTGTAATTCCAATACCTTTTTACAAAATGGATTAACCATGACGTCTTTTGGTCGTCTCTGTAGATATATTTTGGGCTGTTTAAGTGTTGATCTAACTGCCCATATGTATTTTTCGATATTTAATTCTGTCGATGCTAAGTACTCATCAAATGTTAAATGGGGCAGAATATTCACCAAGTCGTCCTTTAACTTTTTAGATACTTCTTTCCATTCTTTTAGGCTTGGATTATCTTCTTCCAGAGGTGTCAGAAGACGTGTCTTATCCATTGGAAAAAAAGGTATTCCAAACCTACAAGGACGACTTGGCTTGGGATGACATGAATGTGTGTGTTTGTGAGTTTGTATCTTAACTAAGTCTTCATCTAAATCTTCACTATTGCAGGATATGATTTGGTCAACAAACATTATAACCTTTTGAGTTGATGATTGATCTCCAGGAATGAAGATAGGCGCATCTTCTATCCACAACATCATATGGGCATGAGGAGAACCTCTGTTTTGGAATTCTATTCGATGGTATTGATAGTTTATTTTAAGTTTACCAAAAGGCCCAACGGGAGACAGCCTTGTTTTTTTTAGTTCTTCAAAACGTGTTTCAAAAAAAGTAGCGCATATAAATGGGTCGGACTGAATGAGTCGCACTTTTTCTGCGTATGGAATATTTTGTGATTCCTCAAGCGACACTTCCTCTTTGTCAACTGTGCTTTTAAGCTGTTTTATTAAATGAGGCCATTGCGTTTCAGCTGCTGATATCGTCATAAACAATGTTGGGACACCGAACTGCCGAATTATTGCTAACAATTTTTTCTTTTCTTCTGCTTCTTCTTTTTTTCTGCTGGGGAATTTCTCACACTACTAAGAATTCTATATCCATCGTCATGCTGAATGAGGTTCTGTAAGTTGTCGTCATTAAGAAGGTTATTTACTAAAATAGGAGCGCCGTTGACGGTTTTCTTTCGAAGACAAGTAGCTATGTGTCCAGTGTCCACCTATTTGGGTCATCTGTTGTTTCTTTAATAAAGTAAACAAATAATCTGGCCGCATAGCCCTTCTATCATGCCGAGTTATTTCGGATTTCATTATGTCAGAAGAACTTAGTTTTATTTTAAACTGCCTTTTAATTCCACCGTGAATCTTAATGAAAGCTAATTCTTCAAGAAAGTCGTCATACAGTAGTGATAGCGGGTACTTACCCTCACCGGGTGCCATTGTTATGACGACATCCTGCTCATTATCAAGTAAAGTTTCAGCATTACCGGGATTTACTGGTTCATCTATCAACTCACCAAGTTCACATGTGCATTCATTGTTATCTATATGATCATTATCACCATCAACTTCGTCGTCGTATGCCCAGTTATCATCATATGTAATATTTAATTCTTTAAATAATTCTGTTTGGACTAAATATTTTGCTGCTTCTCTCACTATTGCAGGACGAATACGCTCCTGACGACCGTGTTTGTAGCACATTTTTCGCTTCAAAACAAGTGTTATGATATGACTATCAGATGCATGCCGTGGTAACGCTGAGACCATAGTGTTAACATCGACTGGAACGTTGACTACATTCCCTACCAATCCATGTTGATAACCGAGACCTTGACCTCGCCTGACTATTTTAAGGAATATATGTCGTGGTGATACAATACGTTCCTCAAGTGGAGTAAGTTGTTGCAGAACATCTGGAATTACAGGATAAGTTAAACCATTGTACATGGCATGGTATTTTGCCTTCTTTTAGATATTTTTGACACGTGTAACAAAATGAACCACAGCCACCAGATGTATTGATTTGAAATAAATCATTTAGGTTTTGATTTGAAAATGTTTTAGGCAACTGATCTTTTCTCATGACTCTAAGCGAATTTTTGTGCCACAAACGACCGCAACAGGAACAGATATTCGTGTGACCATCTGCGATATTATCAAAAAAATTTTGACGTACGGCCATCCAATCACTTAGATAAGTATTTTTTCTAAAATTACGCGTCTCTTTCTCACGTTCAACATAATCTGAATCCTGCCTATTTAATTGATGTTCAATTGTGTTATGACTTTGCTCTTCATCTCTGTATACAGGATCCTCTCGTAACACACGATGAGCAGTCGTGTTACGAGCACGTACATTATCACGTTTCCGTGTAGATTCCTGTGACCTTTGTAATCTCTTTGACAGTCTGTTTCTAATTCTCTCCTTAATTTTAACGTCTTCTTTATTTCTCGATTCACGTTTTTTCTCTTTATTATATTTTTTAAGGTCTTCTGACGATTTTTGTTTCCGAGGAATAGATAGAATTTTTTGAGAAAGTGTATCACCAGACTTATCAGCTACTAAAGACGCAGAGTGTTTAGGAGTATACGTCATGGATATTGGCGTAGGTGACTTAGGTGTATAGGTCATGGAGTATACTGAGGTATCAGGGATTACGAGTTCGGTATTGACCTGAAGATGCTGACCTTGAGATTCCTCGAGGTCCGTCGCCGTACGATATGCCACAGCTGGCCTATTAATTTTAGGATGAGTTTGCTTGTATTTCTGTTTAGCTTCAAGTACTTGTTCTGAGCGGGTTTTTTTAGACTTTTTTGGACGAGCACCTTTATTACGTCTTGGACGACCAACCTTTGAATCTTGCGTTTTATTTACCAAACTTTCCTGCGTATTATCGTATGTATTATTTAGTAATTCTTCGGACCCGATTGGCGAACAAAAATCATAATGACCCGATGATAAATTACCTTGAAAGAAGTAAACGCTTTATTGCATATCCTTCTCTTCCAAACACACCCCTCAGAATACCCGTATTACGTTCATACACTTCGAACCTCACTGGATACAAAAATCCTGCTGCCTTCACCTCAGCAGTACCGCCATAACTGGAGGATTGGAGCATCGTAGCTTTGTACTCTTGTCGTGAAGAGAAAGGATCTCCCCGGGCATTGCTTGTATACAAATTAAACTCGTTCCAGTTGTCATAAATATAATTAACTATTGTAGTTCTTAGTAATTGTGTTTGATCAAAATTAGTGGAATTGTAAATAGAAAACGCTATTGCATGAAATAAACAACTTCCATCGGGAGGCATAGGTATTATACTATGTAAAATAGTATCTTCGTTGACGATTAATGCAACTGTAGCCATAATTATATCTTTATAAAGTTTTGCAATTGGAAAACAAAGCGAAACAAACAAAATCGACGAGAAATTGTCGCAAATTTTACTTGGGTCGGATTTCATGTGGAACGCGCAGAATGAACAGCATGCAGGCGCTCGTGCAGATGGCGCACGGCTGCCGCTCGCTGTGTGACGATACCCCTTCTGTGGCCAGTCGCCTGCCGCCGCGCCATGCATTACCCAGCTCGACATTTTCACGATATCAGTGAATCCTCTTTTCAAATAATATTAGAACACAGTGAGTTTGTATGGCATTAGAATATAATGAGCTTGTATTAGCAGTGTTCCGTTTGTTCACAGTTCGACTAATCCCCATATTCTGTCATTGAAGGAAGAAAACGTTGAAAACAGTACACAGCGACTTTGTTCGAAGTTCAAATGGAATGCTTTTAAGTGAAGTTATGCTTACCTTTTAATCTGCAAGTAGTATTGATAGTAACTCCTGAATAACAATCTCAACCTATATGCGATAAATAGGATAATGCATTTATAACATCTACTGATATTTTGACTGAATTCATATCCTGAACCATTTTAGTTCTTTAAATAAAAATTTGTTTGAAAATCTCTGTTTTCTCCATCAGAATTCTTCTTACTCTTTAAAATAAGCTATTTAGTTAGATAGAAGTTGAGTAAATAGTCCAAATCAGAGATCATTTTACTCAAACTTCAATTACAACTCGAGGTGGCTTGAAAATAATGGTTCAGACAGGAGAATGTGTATTTCTTACCATGGTGTATAGCCCATTAAAGTCACCCAGGTGTTCTTGCTTAATTGTTTGAGCCTTTGTGCGGCGGCTTCATTCGATGCCGCCCGCGCATGTGCCACCATATGCCGCAGCGTCCCATCAAGCGCCGCCGCCTAGTAGAAACAATACCCAAACTAAAATGAGGAATATGAAGAAAAAATTACAGATATTCAGGAGATCATAGCATCAAACTTGCACTATAGATGAATTGAAACAATATGGAATACTCAAAAGCAGCAGGTTTGTCTGATAGATAACAAACATTTAGGAAAAAGACGCATATTGTCTTTTAAACAATATTCAAATGAATAGAATTAGTTTATTATCCAAATATAAGTCAAGTTAGTTATTGGGCCAGACCTGTCCGATAGCTCAGCAATTATGAATCTGAAATTCGGTTATAATTGATGACACTCAACTACAACAACTTATACATGGTATAGAAATGTGGAAAGAATGTCAGATCGAAGAATTTGCTGAACTGTAAGTTCACTCAACTTCCATTTAAGATATATGTTTATTGATTCTTTCACACTCATTGTGCTGGCTGATTTTGAATCGCACTCTTTTTAAGTCTGAGAAAAGACTTTAAAAAGCTAAAGAGTTCTCATTTCAATCAAACAACATTACATAAAATAGTTCCCACTAAAGTGCTTAGTGCTCGAAATATTCAATTACTTTTGCAAAAGTGCTCGGTAATCCGGAGCCTTCTGACGCATTTAGATTATACAGCCTTTTTTCGAGTGCTTAGGGCTTAGAGCTCGAAGCATTCACCAAAACATCAGGGATTGAATGACGATGAGTGAGGTCGTCTTTGCCGTTTGAAAAATGTTGCCCTCCTCATACATAGTATAATAACTCGTGGTCATTGCTGTAACTAAAATTATGTTTACAATCACAATTTTTTTGGTGGTATAACTACTTAAAATTTTAAGCTTTTCGGAATTTTTCTGTTACCTGTGCTGTAAGCTATTGCTTCTTACCAAATTTCGAGATTCTATGTCAACGGGAAGTGGTCTTTAGGTTTTAATTCCCTTGCGTGTAGTTGCGAGTTTCAAAATACGCGGTATCAATGGTTGTACTTTTGCGTTTTGCGTTTTTGCGTTGACTTAGAATTTTTTTTTTTTCACGTTTTAAAGGCAATTAGATCTGAGTATTTGATATGAATTTCAACTTGATAGCTCTACGCGTTCATGAGGAAAAAAGTAATAAGTTTATATTTATTAAAAATATATATTTTGTAATGTAACTAAAAATTTAAGGTTTTCGGAATTTTCCTTTATGTGTGCTATAAAACGTTGCTTCATGCCAAATTTCAAGATTCTAGTCGACTGGAAGTACCCTTTAGGTTTTGATTCCTTGCAGTACTTGCAAATTGCTGTTTCTTTTAATTGCGTTGACATAGAAGTTTGATTTTGTTACAGCTTAAAGGTATTATAGACCTGAGTATTTGGTATGAATTTCAATTTAATACCTCTACGCGTTTATGAGGAAATGGGTAGTAAGTTTAAAATTATTAAAAAATATATATTATGTGATGTAACTAAAAATTTATGGTTTTCGGAATTTTTCCTTTATGTGTGCTATAAAACGTTGCTTCATGCCAAATTTCAAGATTCTAGGTCGACTGGAAGTACCCTTTAGGTTTTGATTCCCTTGCGAGTACTTGCGAGTTTCAAAATATGCAGCTTAAATTGCTGTATCTTTTGATTGCGTTGACATAGAAGTTTGATTTTTTCACAGCTTCAAGGGACAGTAGACCTGAGTAATTGGAATAAATTTCAGCTTCATACCTCCACGCGTTCCTGAGAAAAAGGGTCTTGACAACAAAGTGATCCTATAAGGGTTCCGTTTTTTCCTTTTGAGGTACGGAACCCTAAAAATTATCTTTGGTAGAAAAGATGTTTGCAAGATGAATAAAAACAAGTTTGTAGTTAAAATAGAATTATGTATTCACAGATAAGAATAGTTACACAATGTTCAGCACTTGAGTTTACACTCACAGAAAGAGTTTTTAGGTGTCTATAATAACCAAGGATTTGAACTCCTTCGCTCAATCTTGGGCACTTCTGGTAATATTAAATGATAAAGAGATCTGACCTTATTTGTTGTTTGGAGTTCACCACAGCTCTGCTTTAATCGTCGAGATAGACTTCGTAAAGATACAGGCACTTTGGATAAGGCTTCTCAAACTTCCACTGATGAATAGTGCTTTGGCGATATGTAATTGCGTCACAGGTTCACAATTCACAACCTTTTTCTTTTACGTAGAGAATTTCAACTGAGTAATTCACATACACAATGAACTAGGGTAGCTAACTGACCCGAAAACAGATTATTTTGAGAGATCTGTAGAGGAACTTGTAGTTCTGAGTGGCGTTATAGACTCGTGAAAGTAAATTGATATAGGAGAACTTACTTGTAGTACTGTACACGAGAGAGTCTACAGAGAGAATGAATTTGAATAATTGAGATAGGTCATACAGGTAGCTAAGTTTAGAGATTTCCAAAATTCCGTCCGACAGAAGGCATTCTTGGAAGAAACGGCCGCTACCCCAAATTCCAAGAACTGTCCTTTGTTGCGAGAATATCGCAACAGAAAGGTTAAACCTGGTAATATATTCAGAAGATAAATACACTAAATGTAAAGGGTTAAGGTTGAGTGCATAAACAAAGTATCTCTCTAGACCGTCAACTTAATAGAACGTACTGGTCACGGTCCTGCAATTTCATAATCATATATTCCACTGTTTATCATGTTTTTACCATCTTGAATTGTTTGGTTAGAGAACTCTGGAAATTATAATATTTTATAATAATCGTTTGTCCTAAATTATTATAGTAAACAAACAACGGAACTTTTATGTTTGAAATAAATTTATTTTCGTTCAACATCAACATCCGTCACGTGATTGGGAATCACTAATATAAGAGAACAGCACAGGTATAATAATTCTTTTCGTGTTGTTCAGTGTTAGTTGCAAGTTGAGCTAAGTTTTTGACTTGAGATAAAGTATTTTCAATAAGTGGTAATCATCAAATATGGGTCTTACTAAATGTGCAGTACCTGGTTGCAAAATTAATACTCCCCGATGACATCGTTTCCCAAATTTTAAAACAGCATTGGTCAGATTTCATATGTGGCTAGATATACTGCAGAATTCAGAACTGAAAACCATGACACGGGAAGACGTTTATAAGAAAAGAGTCTGTCACAGTCATTTTGATGAGAAATAAATCTTATGTGATACCAGAAGACTGACGCCTAATGCATTACCCAGTCTTTTCAGAAATGAGACTGATGCAACAGGTTTGTGGTGATTTTTCTATTTTAAACTTTTAATAATGTCATAAATGCTATAAAATTCTGAATTTCACATTAATAAGTTGGATGTTGACTATTTAATAGTCTTTTTATCAATTTATTTTGCAGGTAGTGAGGATAAAGAATTAGTAGATTTGAGTGAAGCTCAATCTAGATTTGAGGTCCGAGATGAAAGATGTAAGAAATAAATTATTAATCATACCACTTATATTTCCTTATTTTCTCATTATTTAAATTTTTTTCATATATATTCGTTAGTTTCAGAACTAGGGGAACCTAACCTCTCAATGCATCCAGAAGCAAACTCCTCGACATTTCACGATGTCGATGAATCACCTTTTCAAATAATATTAGAACACAGTGAGTTGTGACATTAGAATATAATGAACGTATTAGCAGTGTTCGTTTGTTCTGATTCGACTAATCACTATTGTGTCATTGAAGGAAGAAAAGATTGAAAACATTACACAGCGACTTTGTTCAGTTCAAATGAATGCTTTCAAGTAAGTTATGCTTACCTTTAATCTGCAAGTAGTATTGATAATGTCCCTGAATAATCTCAACCTATATGTGATAAATAGGATAATATATTTCTAACATCTACTGATATTTTGACTGAATTCATCTCCTGAACCATTTTAGTTCTTTAAATAAAAATTTGTTGAAAGTCTCTGTTTTTCTCCATCAAATTCCTTTCTCTTTAAAATAAGCATTAGTTAATTAGAAGTTGAGTAAATGATCCAAATCAGAGATCATTTACTCGACTTCAGTTTTGGCTCGAATTAGCTTGAAAATAATAGTTCATAAGAGGTATGAATTTATATGAGATTTTTTTAAATATCTTGACAGGAGAATGTGTATTTCTTATGGTAGTAAATATTACATTAAGGTCACCCAGGTGTTCTTGTAATTGTTTGAGCGCTGTTTCGGCGTTTTCATTCGATGCAAGCTACTCCCCTTGCCTCGTCATCATCAAAAATTGATCCAAGATTAATCGCTCGCCGCCTAGTTGATCTGAATCAGTCAATATATCCCAATCTAAAATGAGGAATATGAAGAAAAAATTACAGATATTCAGGAGATCAGCTCCTACTTTAGAACATGTGTCACATCCTTTCACTATAGATGAATTGAGGGCTGGAATCAAATCTATCGAATCTCAAAAAGCAGCAGGTTTTGACGGAATTTATCCAGAATTCATCAAACATTTAGGAAAAAAGGCCTTGTCTTGGATATTGTCTTTTTATAACAATATTCAGAATTCAGGAAACTTTCCTTCCGAATTTTGTAAGACTAAAGTAATAGGTATTTTGAAAAGAGGCAAAGATCCTTGATCCTAGTAGTTATCGACCCATCAGTTTATTGAGTGTTCCGTTCAAGATGTTGGAAAGGTTAATTCTTTTTAGAATTGAATCTTCTATAGAAAATGCACGACATCATCTCAGAAATTTGTTTATGCCGACGACATTGTTATCGCTTAGTAACATTCGGATTTCCATACTCTGGAAAACATACTGTCATCTGATTTGGAAATTTTACAGAATTATTTTATCGAGTGGCGATTATGTCAAAATCCCAACAAAACAGAGGTATCTTGTTTCCATCTGAATAATCATGAAAAATATAGAAATTAGCTGTAGCTTTCAATGATTCTCCTATCGAATATAATTTCTATCCAAAATACTTAGGAGTTAAATTAGATTCATCTCTCAATTACAAGGCTCATTTAAATGATCTGAGTCTAAAACTGAAAACTAGGAGTAATATTCTTCAAAAATTAGCTGGACCATCTTGGGGTGCTGATGCTTCCACTCTTCGCACAGCATCTCTAGCCCTAGTCTTTTCTGCAGCTGAGTATTGTTGCTCTGTTTGGTTTAATAGTGCACATACACAAAAAAATTGATGCACAATTTATTCTCAATTATTTCATATATTCCACAAAATAGAATTCCCAGATTGAAGTCACGTAAACCATTATGGCATAATACGGTCTTCAATATGAACATAAGCGATAAAGAATAATGGAAGACTGAGTGGAAATCTTAGGTAATGTTCAATAAGTATCTCGTTTCTGATCCTTCTGGAAAAATTCCTGGTTTTGATCTTCCGAGAAAAATTTCGACAGTTCTTAATCGTTTGAGCACAGGTCATGGTCGTACCAATAGCATGCAATTCAGATGGAACTCAGTTCCTAGCGCAAGTTGTGAACGTGGAGAAGCAGAAGAAGCAATACCTCTCATCTCATCAATAGTTTTCCCATATATAAATTTAAAGATGGTTTTAGGGCTATTCATAATGTTTCCGATTCTTTATTGAGATGGGTTATGAATTTCAAACGAATATGATACGTATTTTTGCTATTCAGTTCTTTTTTCTGCTTTTGTCTTTTTATTTCCACATTCGATGTGGGCAACTTGAAGAAGTCTCTGTCTCAGTCAATAGAAGACCACTCTTGAAGAAAGAAGTCCCTAAAATATATTTCAGCTTATTTTTGAACTTTCACACTTAGGCGGGTAGCAAGGGTTTTTTACTGGGTTTTTTCCCTAGGCTTTTATGTCATACGCCGAATTGTATGACACCCCGTCACTAACCCCTGATCTATATGCTTTATTGGTTGCTAACTAAATATTGTAATATTGTATGTAATCCAAAAGTTCAAAAGAATATATACAGGGTGAACCACGACGAACTGCATCGATCGATATCTCAGAAACTGAATGTAGGAAAAATTTGAAATTTTTGGAACTTGCCAGATGTCTTGGGACCTATAGAGCTGAAATATTTTCATCTATTGGGCACTTTCGGTTATACCGGAAATAGACCCTAAGTCGCTTATTTTAAATGGGATACCCTATATATTATTACATTTTTGGATTCTACTTAACATTCTAGGCAGATTTCGTGTATCATGTCCTATCCCTAAGTCTGAGCGTTTTTGACATATTCAGGTTTTTATGTCAAAAATTACGATTGCAAGCCCTAACTTAATTATCAATTGTTCCTATAAGGAAGCCCATTTTACTTACTTTGGGTTAGATGTCTTGTTGAAAAGGACCTACTTCAATAGATTTTGTATAATACTTGGACAAATAATCATACAGAGTGTTCAAAAAAAAAGATCTAGAATGAGATTGAGAAAACTGACAAACTCAATTTTTTCAAATGGAAACCCCCCATTTTTATTATTTTGTGGCATTATTAATCAGAAATGAAGGTAACTTCGTATGAGGTTATCTATACCTAAAATTTGAAGTTTTCGAAATATTGCCAATTCAATATTTTTCTATGGCGGTTTTGCATTTAATGTGTAAACAATTAGATCTAGGATAGCCACGTTTATATTTGACATTTCAAGTAGCATTTATATCAGGCTTAAAAAAATTATTTAAATAAATATTTAAATTGGTGTCTTTGAACTTCTAAACATTTTTCGCATCTCAGCAGCAATTGTTCATGGGTGGTTTTTCTTATTGATTGGGGGTCCAGGTCTTCAAATGCTGTTCTAACACGTCTCATGCAGTCTTCCATGGTGGTCACTGATGTTTTATACACCTCATTTTTCACTGTTCCCCATACATAAAAATCGAGCACTGATAGGTCCGGGGAGCGAGGTGGCCAAAGAATTGGTCCATTGTTGGCTACCCATTGATCGTAAAATGAGTTTTCCAGATAATTATTGACCAAATGGGCATTATGTGGAGGTGCTTCATCATGTTGGTAGAAAAGTTTTCGAAGTTCAGCCAGGGGCAAGTTGTCTAAATAGTCAACTTCAAAATTCCGTAAGATGTTGAGGTATCGGTCTCCTATAAGCTGAAATATGTGTTTTATATTAGAACTATTCAAAATTCCTAACTTACCATTCAAGTTCTCTTGATAAAATTGTAAGCAAACAATGCCGTCATTTCTTACTGCACAATAAACGTTAAATTGCCAGGATTCTTGAAAATTGTGTTCCCTAAATGGGTGTACATTTCTATCACCCCAATGATGGCAATTACGTCGATTAAAAACACAATTCTTTGTAAATTTGGCTTCGTCGGTCCAAATGATATTATCCAAAAAAGGAAAATCTTCTTGTGAACGAAGTATTATGAATTCATAGAATTCCATTCTTCTTGGAAAATCATTTTCATTCAAATGCTGCACTAATGAAATTTCATAGGGATGATATTTGTGTTTATATAAAATTCTTAGAACTGACGATTGAGATAATCCTGATTCTAACGCTACTTGCCTTGAAGATTTTGTTGGATATGCTTCAAAATATCCCAAAATTGCTATTTCAATATTTTCATTGTCAACAACTGGTTTCTTTTTGTACATTTTTGCCTTTACGGATACAAAATTATTGAAGTTTTCTATAATTCGTTTAACAGTATTTGGTGATGGTTTTTGTTTATGAGGATATCGGGTAGCAAATGTATCACAGGTTCTTGAGATAACTTTTTCACATTGTCCATAAATAATAAATAAGTTTAAATAATCCTCGTTTGTATAATTCAACCGGGCTGGCATTACGATGATTTGAAATGTCAAATATAAACGTGGCTATTATAGATCTAATTGTTAACACATTAAATGCAAAACCGCCATAGAAAAATATTAAATTGGCAATATTTCGAAAACTTCAAATTTAGGTATAGATAACCTCATACAAAGTTTTTTTTTTGAACACTCTGTATGATTATTTGTCCAAGTATTATACAAAATCTATTGAAGTATGTCCTTTTCAACAAGACATCTAACTCAAAGTAAGTAAAAAGGGCTTCCTTATAGGAACAATTGATAATTAAGTTAGGGCTTGCAATCCTAAGTTTTGACATAAAAACCTGAATATTTCGAAAACGCTCAGACTTAGGGATAGGACATGATACATGGAATCTGCCTAGAATGTTAAGTAGAATCCAAAAATGTAATAATATATAGGGTATCCCATTTAAAATAAGCGACTTAGGGTCTATTTCCGGTATAACCGGAAGTGCCCAATAGATGAAAATATTTTAGCTCTATAGGTCCCAAGACATCTGGCAAGTTCCAAAAATTTCAAATTTTTCCTACATTCAGTTTCTGAGATATCGATCGATGCAGTTCGTCGTGGTTCACCCTGTATATATATATCTCATTTCTTTTTGAAGCTGGGCTTAAAAATGCTACCCTCACTCTGCCTCATCGAAAATGACAATCAAACGGAAGTTTGCAAATTTCAAACGTAGTAGTATAGACACCGATGATACGGAATGTCCTGATCAGATAAATGAGGCAGTGATCCCAGAAACAACTGGGAAACCCTTGAAAATCATCATGGACAATCGCAAAGTGAAGTTGCAAGTTATCAAAAAGTAGTGTTTATGCCATCAAATACGATTTGGGAAAAAAAAGTTGTTTTTCAAATAGGTGCCAACACCAGAGAAAAGACAATAATAAGTAGATGATTCAAAGAGCTGTTTGGAGAAGTTTACGCGAGTTTTTGCGTCGGTACATCACAATGAATGAAACATGGATTCATCCCTTCACTCCGGAATCAAAACGATGGTCTGCTGAGTGGCGTTCAGACGGAAAGAACCTTTCAAAGCATCCGTTAACTCAAACAACGACTGGGATGGAATGGCCTCTATATTTCGGGATGCGCATGTAATTTTATTCATTGAATATTGCCCAGAAGAGGTCTAATTTGAAGAAAATAAGTGTTCACACTGGTCAAATTAATAAAAACAGCGGAAAAAAAAAATTGATTTTAGGAAAAAATGTTGTTTTCCTACCTAGGTCAGGGATTTGTTGTGTTAGTTAACGAATGTTAATACTTCAATCAAAGGTCGACATAAGTTTGCCAAGTCATAAAATAGGAACTGAAATGATACATTCTCCATATTGGTAAATATTTGTTTGTTTTTATTTAGCAACGTATATTTTGTCAATTTTCCACGTAACTACATCTGATATTTGTAGATAAACAATTCAGAGTTCACCTATGTACACGACAACTGAATCCATAACATTGATGCTTGCTGTTAGTTGAGTAAATAAAACTGCAGAATATAACAATTGTGGATGAACGTGTTATTGTGGCATTAGAATGATAAGGTGCAAATAGAAAAAATAAATAGAAAAGCACGTACGTGAGGTCAGGAGCGGTGACTCCCGAATTTCTGTAATTTTAGAATATCCAGATTAAGTTAGACTTCCCGATGAAGAAGCCGTGGGCAGTGTGGCCGGTCGGCAAGCCATATACTCCTTATGTTCTGAAAGATAAGGTAGAGTTTTCATATTTTCAAAATCGGTTAATTCTTCAATTAGCTCGGTCAAATTTGTTGTTCGGCCAAATCCGTCGAATGATTTCAATACTTCATAGTTCATAGGATATCAGTAAGATTTAAACAATAATTCGTGCGTGCATGGAGATTATTGATATCTTACTTACTCTCCAGTTTCACCATCGTAGATTAAAGCCCTCAGAAGAAAGAGGAGCTTTGGCACGCTGGTTGCAATAACTTCAGGAGTCACAGAAAATTCGATGGTTATTTTTCAGTCTATTAAGGTTTTTCAGTTCTGTTAAGTCTGACCAATAATCGTGCTCAGGGAAAGTTCCATGTTCCGCTATGTCTATAAGAGATGATTAATCCTCCTCATACTTCTGTAGAGTCTAGAAGTTTCAGAATATTTGAATCCGAAAAAACATTGTTCTTTTGTAGTTTGGACTTAATTATTTTAGGTATATCAGAGGACTAAAGCTTAGTGGAAGAAATATATCACTTTCTGAATGATTGTTAATGGAGTTGATATGCCTTTTTATGGAAGAGGCAATTGGAGCTTCGAACAATACTGAAGGACTACTGAGAGTGGCTATTTTCAATTGCAGAAATTGATTAATGCCAAAATCTAAATATAATCATGAAAGTATTCGTGGTCAGTTCCGAAGAAATTCATAAAAATATAAATAGGAATTGTTTGTATGTACCTGCCGCCACGTGGTTTTGCACACTGGCTTCTTCAGGGCAAGGCAACCGTGAAATCAAGGCAAGAGAGGAAAGAATAGAAGATAACTAACTTGGAACAACAGCAGATACGAGCAACCAATTCACACATTTAATGATTTGCTGATCAATGCGAATATTTGAGTATAATAAAAGAGTACTCGTGGTAAAAAGTTATTTTTGATTTGAGAATAAGGTTTGTTCATTAATTGTGCGGTTGTTGTAGTATCGCACTGTTACAGAATCCGCAAAATGACATTGGATGAAGCGCGCCTGACATCACGTCAGTACTTTTCAAAATTTTCTTCATTGACCCAAAGCTTTCAACTGTCCTCAGGACTCATCGATAGCACTCATCTTCGGTAAGTTGTAATAAAAAACTTGTATAGAATTATTATTTGGGCAATAACCATTTCTATTACACTGGTCAACAGTGGTTTTGGTGCCGCAGATTTTGGAGGTGATTTCATATTAATTTGATGCCCTGAATTCAAATATGCTATTAGTTTTTGCCTGTCAGCTCGAATTTTTAAGATATCGACATTTTTGTGAATTATACATTACACTACTCTAAAAGAAAAACCATAGTTTAAAGAAACAAATTAATAAAGGAATTTTTATTATATTACACAGATATTACAGATATTATTCATTATATACTATAGAAAACAGAAAAAGTCATCAATAAATAACTAAACATTTCGGAAACTTCTTTTGCGTGACATTCTTGAATGTATTTTAGAACAATCCCGTTTTAAAGACCAGCAGTAATCTGTCATTATGTGAGTATCCCATCTTCCTTAATAGCGATCCTCCATACGTTTGATATCTTGGTGAAATCTTTCACCTTGCTCCTCACTAATGTCGCCTAAATTATCAGGAAAACGGTCTAAGTGGCTGTCTAAATAGTGCACCTTAATGCTCATGTTACACCCAAGTAATCTGGAATTATTCAGCATCTCATTGACTAATTCAACATAGTTTTGAGCTTTGTGTTTACCCAGAAAATTTTGGACAACTGAAACAAATGAATTCCAGGCATTTTGTTCAATCTCAATCATTGAATTTATGAAGTCAGGGTCGTTAATCAGCTGTCTTATTTGTGGGCCTTCAAATATTCCTGCTTTAATTTTTTCCTTACTCAGCTGAGGCATTTTTTCCCTATATATGCAAAGCATGATCCATTCTTATCAAGAGCCTTTACAAACTGCTTCATTAGACCCAGCTTGATATGCAGCGGTGGAAACATGATTTTCTCTCGCGGAACTAAAGGATCATTGATGATATTCTTTTCCCCAACATCCATGTTTTCTCTTCTAGGCCACTCTTTTCTAACCCAGTGTTGCGTTTTGTCTCTGCTATCCCAGAGGCACAAGAAACAATGATACTTGATGTGGCCACTTTGCTGTCCAAGGGGAAAGTTTACCATTTTTAAGTCTACACAAATCACCCATTGGTGTTCATGATACTTTATTTTTTCCAAAACCAAAGCTATGTTTACATATTGCTCTTTCATTTTCGTTGAGTGAGCAATTGGTATTGAGCCATATTTGTTACCATTATGTAGAAGAACACATTTCAAACTTCGCTTTGAGCTGCCAATAAATAGGCGCCAATTATCCGGAAAATATTCAGAGAGACCCATTTTTACCAGGAGTTCTCTAATAGCATGGCAAAATACAAGATGTTCTTCAGAGAAAAAAGGTTGCAGATCTTTCTGCCTTGTGCGATAAAATGTAACTTTCGTTCCTGGGTAAAGTAAATTTTTTTTCTTCAACCTGGAAGCTAGTAATTCAGAAGCTTCTTTCGACAGGATGAGGTCATTTAACTCATCTTGATTGAAACATTGATGACATCGTTTCAAAATCACTGTCACCTTCAGTAGTGTCAGAATTCTGATCAGAGAGACATGTGTCCCCACAGACTTCTGGTAGCTGCTGAACAGTTGGAATTGGCACTTCTTCTGAGTGAGGGATAGGGCGTCTTGCAGAGACTAAATCTGCATAAGTCCACTTGATACGGTTATTTCGATTGATTCCAGTTATATTTACTAGGCAAAAATAACAGTCATCGAAGTGATTTTTTGGTTCTCTCCAAACCATTGGTACTCCGAATTTCAGACTTTTCCTGTTCCCGGTAGTCCACTGTCGTAAATGCTCTGTACAAGTTTTACAGACAATATGTGGTGCCCAGGTTTTATCCTGATCACCAAGCTCGACACCAAAATATCCAAGATAAGCCCTCTATACAAAATCACTAATAGTTTTTCTGTTTTCCAGAACGTGTATTTTCCGCATATGTAGCAAAAAATATCAGGATGATGTACCCAGCTTCTTCTACTTGCACTCATTTCTATTCAACAACACAAATACAACAATTCACATTAACAATCTACTTTTTAGATTTACTTTTCAACAACTCGTTACTAAAGAGAAATTTCATATGACGCTAAGTTCTATCTATCTGCACCGCGGGAATTCACAAACTAACTTCAACTCTCAACTGCAGTTGAAGTTCACTTCAGACTGGACAACTCCTTATATCGGATTTCTATGGAACTAACTGGATGACACTAAATAGGATTAAATCCCACTTGTTAACAGTTTGTCAACCAATCAGTTATATATCTCATATTGTTAGTCTTCTATTTGAAATAAATGAATTAAAATAATAATTATAATAAATATTATTATTTTAAATTCAATTTGTTACAAATGAAGACTGACAATAAGGAAAATATACAAGAATCTATCTCTTGTATAAATTTTACAACATTCATACTTGAACGTATTAAATAGGAAAAAGCAATTGAAAGATAAGAGAATGTATCTAAAAATCTAGAGCTGATACAGAAAAACTGCTATCATATTTAGATTCAGCAATAAAAATATAGTTAAAATCAGCTCAAAAATTCTAGGCACCAAATATTTTTTTTTGTAGACCTGTGTTATTGTTCTTCTTCCAAACTTTTCACCGTACATCTTCTGTAGTTTTTAAGGTAAAGATTAGCTGAAAATTTCAAAAAACCCTCCAATTTTCATAAATATCAAATAGACAGTCATCGAAAACTAGATAAAATTAGCACTTATCTTCTCTTCTATGGAGATTATAGATATTTCGTTCTATTTTATCAGGGAACTTTCATCCACAGCATGTTTAACTAACATGTTTATTGGGAAATGCTCTAGTTTGAATTATCCTCTTTCTATTTTGTATTCTAAATCTATTCAATCTGGTATTTTTCTGGACTCATGGAAGGTATCACTCATAGTTCCAATTTACAAAAATTCTGGACTCAGAAACTCTGTTGAAAATTACCGTGGAGTGTACAAAATGTCAATTTTTGCTAAGTTGTTCGAAATGATCATCCTTGATGTAGTGATGTCCCATCTGAAACCTACAATAATACAAGAACATCATGGTTTTTTTCCCAAAAGATCGGTGGAAATGAATCTAGTTACTTACACGGAATTTATCACGAAAACACTGGACGATCGTTCACAGGTGGATTCAGTATATACTGATTTCAGTAAAGCATTCGATAAGGTGGATCACAATCTTTTGGTTGCCAAAACTTTTCTCGATTGGAATCCGTGGTGATCTGTTGAGATGGTTCGTTTCATACTTGTTTAATAGATCTCAACTTGTTTGCGTGAATGGATACAAATCCTCCCCATTTGTCGTAACATCAGGAGTGCCTCAGGGATCGCATCTGGAGCCATTACTTTTTCTCGCATTTGTGAATGACTTGAGGGATGTTTTCAGATATTCTCGCATGCTCCTGTACGCAGACGACTTCAAAATTTTCAAGGATATTATCAGCATTTTAGATTGCGTACAGTTGCAGGCTGACTTGGAAGCATTTTGTACATATTGTTGCCAAAATGAATGGATTTTAATGATGAGGTGGCCATTTAGTCATTATATTACGCCCTTATTCATAGTCGACTCAATTTTGCCAGTGTGGTTTGGAACCCAATGTATAATGTCCACAAGGTTAGACCGGAAAGACTTCAGAACAGATTCGTGAGATTTCTTCATTACAAAGTATCAAATGTTTATGTAACCCTAGGTATAAACCAGATCCGTTCCCGGTACCATATCGAGCTTCTTGAACATCGGAGAATAAAAAAAGATTTGGTGTTCGCTTTTGAGTTGATGGGGGATTACTTGGACTCGCCAGACTTGATTGCAATGATTCTATTTCATGTTCCCTCGAGAGCGACCCGTAGCCGGGCACTGCTCTCGGAGAATGCATTCAACACCAACCTCGGTAGGAATTCGCCAATTCACCGGATGTGCACATCATTCAACAGATACTGTGTAGGGATAGACATTTTCCTTATTAGTTTGTCCATTTTTAGGAAAAACCTAAAGTATACAGGGTGAGTCTTTGACCACTGCGTTAATTTTAACCATAGGTTCTTGAGATCAAAAGAAAGACTTTTTCCATTACGGTTTTTCTATATTCAGCTGCGTTGAAAAGTTATAAGCATTTTAAGTTTTCACATTGGGCAAATACCCCTCTGTAGTCTTGTTTAGTTTGAATGAAAAATACCTTCCACAGCATCCACTATTGAATCTGAATTGTTTAAAAACATTATTTTCCCTCTAAGAAATGATTCACTCACTCATGTTTCATCCGATGAGGTCCATATCCAGAAGGAAGATACAAAATACTTATTTTCTGGTAAAAAAATTCAACACCATAAACATAGATTTGTGTTGTTCTACTATATTTTCTTTCTACTTCGAGATTATAAACCATGCCTTTCTAGTGAGAAATTCCAAAAAAACCTCAGAATTATTGGCTGTTATCATCATACATTTGTAATTTTCTTCTTAAAATTTCCAAATCATGATAACCATCATTTCTATGAAACTTCCAAGGCAAGAGGTTGTCACTGTGCTTTTTTTTCACTCAAAGCCAGAAAAAATCATCTATGATTTTCCAAACACTGATATTTCTGAAGTTTCTTCTCCTTGACAGAGACCAGTGAACAGGTATTTTCTGTACTGAATCCCAATAACAATTTACCTGGATAGATTACAAGTATTTCCAGATTTAGGTGTGCAATTATACTTTCTTGAAGAAATACCTAAATTTTATTTTGAAAAATCAACTAGGTGTTCTTTGATAAAAAATTTTTTGTTAAATCATTAATATGAATCTATTCTGTTTAGACTATAATTACTGATTACTGATTTGTATAATCAGAGTATGTTTTAATTACGTAAACAAGAACATTGAATAATGGTTATTCATAGATTATGTCAAATTTTAATACCTTACCATAGAATATTAATTTATTACCGAACCCCAGGAGAGAAAAAATTAAAATTTGCAATGTTTTTTTAAATGAAAGATAATATCTGTAACTATTATTGATCTTTAGTTATAATTTTCCTCAGAATAATTAGAGTGAATTATTATCACATTAAAATAGTATAACGTCTCTGTGGTGGGTAGTTCCAAATAAAAAAGTGTTCTGTGGTTCCTTGTTGTTTTGATTGTTTGAAACTGTCAAAAGTTATCTGTATCTTCAAAAAAAAGTGGAAAATTTTTTAGGGATAATATCGATAGTTTTAAATTATTCAATTCAGTATGAAATGATTATGGTCAGAAATTGCATTCTATTCTAATCTTTCTTGTTTATGAGCTTATAGCTTCCAGATTCAATATTGATTGAATTTTAATTAACCATGCATCATAACAAACATTCAGAAATATTAAAACTAAGTCAAATTCTATTATCTCTTAAGTTTGTGAACAAGGTTGAATCGGTGTATGAAATAAAGATAATAAAGGTATAAAACAAATCTAGGAGTCTGGGTTCGAAGTTTTTAAAACTCATATGAGCTCAATTTGCAGCATTCCTGTGTTTGAATAGATATAATTTGATGAACCCTGAAAGCCTGAAGCTATAAAAAACCAGCTCTTCATAAAGACAAGTCTTCAATTTAACAGGTGCTGACAGAAAATACTTTACCTATTTCAACGGTCAAAATATACCGAAGAGTGATGGAAAACTTTTTCTTTATTTATTATGGAATATTATTCTGGATTAAATATTAAACAAGGTGCTAGACATCATTAACAATGAATACAGCAAATGGCAATTTAGATTTTGTGGTGAATGTAAGACAAAAATTGTTCAGTGGTTAATTTCATCTATAGTGTTTAGTGGTGGAACCATAGACTGGAGAGATTTCCCCAATCTTTTGTAGAAATATTTAATAAAGACATAAAATATGGCAACATTGAACAAATCTGATTATTGAATCATTTCAGTACAGAGTTGGATTTGGGAAAATCAGAAAATTTGGACAAAATTATATCGATTCAATTCCTTTCAACTTCAAATATCTCAAGAATGGTGCAATTTAGGAGAAAAGATGAGGAATGATTTTATATGCAAAAAAGACTAATGATTCCAGGAAGTACGAGATACGGACCTTTAGTTCAAGCGATATTTGTTTTTCATGCAATTTAACCAATCTGTAGAGTAGTAGTGAGAAACCCACTAGAAGTGGAATAAATCTATTGATGCCAAAATATGCACTAGTGTTATCAAAAACCTTCTACAAGAGATCATTTCAATTGATATTGTCGTTTGAATATTACAGGTGAAAATGCAATTTTTTTATGAAATTTCAACACCCTATATCTTTCGAACGGGGCCAAATTTGGAAAAAATGTTATAGGAAGAAAATGTTTCTTTTGACGTCAAGAATCTATGGTTAAAATTAACGCAGTGGTCAAAGACTCACCCTGTATATTTAAATTAAATTAGTTTTCATTGCGAGTGTGAATTATTTTTAATAGTTGTAAGATGTTTGTGAACTCCATGCTTGTTAATTCGAATGTTGTTTAGTTTATAAGTGGATCTATAGTGGGAATTATTTCCCGTGTGTATCCCTGTTTCAGAATGAATAAATAAACAAATAAATAAATAAACTTGGATCTATCGGTATCTAACACTTGAGAAAGCTTCTGATGTCCTTTTATTAACACTTACAAGGGGCGTTTTTTTTTCCGATAAAAGATCTTCAGCATTCGCATGGTTTTTCTTTCATATATGCAGTCCTATTTTCTATGATTCTCGTTCAGGTTTCATTTTTGTTAAATTAGCTCTGATGGTATCTTATTTCTTGAAAAAGGGTTGTTATATCGTACCAATTCCCAATTCTTTTCATTTTTTCTGACAAACCTTTCACATAACGAATGACATTTTTCATAGATTATTGCATCTTGTGTTGAATTGGGCTCAAGTTGATTTGAACAACATTCAACGCTTGGAAGCTTTAATGATCAATGTGTGTTTCACAAGCCCCACATTGAACAGCATAAGGTTGAAATGTTCAGAAAAATGTACAAAAGTACCAATTTGAAGTCAGAATTTGCGTGCTTGTTCTATAGTGTTTTAACGGTGCCCATTAGACGTTTTTGGAAAACTGAACAACTTTGGAGTCTAAAAATTTGGATTATAATATCGATCGAAATACTCTACCGAGCTAAAATATTTCTGGAGCCTAAGCACTTTCCTTTATACTTTCTTGGCAAATTTAATACAATTTGCTTTCTTGAAAGTTCAACGAGGTCTTTTTTAATATTAAGCATACTGAATGAAACTTCTTAAAATCAAAAGAATAGGTCTATGCTGACTATGAGGAAAAAGTCCTAGAATTTTACGTTTTACACGAAGCGGTTTTAAAGTATTGACACTAGTCAGAGATTCCTTATCACGTTCAACTATCGTCAGTAATCTGAGTGTACAGACTACCGAGATTCCTTCCTCGCTTAGTTTCAGAGTGTCTGATTTTGACACATCTTTGTACAGATTTCTTGTAGCTCTATTTTTGAATTGTTACGACTATACATAATCTATTGTCCAATCACCTTCGTCTAGTTCGTCTTCGAGCTATTTCTTGTATGTTCCCTAATCTGTGTCCACAAGGTTTTACGTCATTCGATCAATTTTGACGTGTTTATCAAGTGTATGTCATTTATTATATATTTATGGAGAATTGAATATAACTCTATTAGTTCTTGATCAGGGAATTGAACAGAAATGTTGTAGACCATTTATGGCTCGGGTATTCGACATTTGGGGAAACGATATTACGCTTTTGAAGTAGGAATCAGCGCTCAAAAATATAACTGTTGTGGAGACCAGAATTTATTTTCAAAATTAATTGGGAAACCTAAATATTTTTCATAACCATTGGAAGGCGAATCTCGAAGGAAAGCCGGCATGATTAGGCAATTTTGCCCTTTTATCATGAGTTTAATTAGTGGCTCGGGATCACAGTTGATTGAGTAGGTACTCATTTCAAAGGATGATATTTCGAGGTCGAAGCCAATTAATAACAGTGTTGATGACGTCTTCGAGTACAAAGTATAGGCATGTTGATAGAAGGAAACAGAGTGAGGAACAGAAAAAAAAAATTACAAAAGCATTGACGTGAGGTGAGCAGCTTTTGCGCTCTTCTTCTGAAATCATTTCCCTGATAAAGAAACAGTGCGATACGAAAACAATGGGGAAAAACAATATACAAGAATGAACGAACGAATATCTTGATTTGAAAATAAACAAACTCACAGTTTTCCTTCATTTTTTTCCAGCCATAATCCTGTTATTGAGACTGTACTTATATCATCTTAAAGAATGAAATATGCTATAATACGTATTTGGAATTTATGCTATTAAAGATAAAACTATAGATCTGAATAATGGTATACGGTTTCATTATTATTATCGAATCTGGATTTAGTAGTAAATCACTTTCAACAGTGATATTCACCTCTACTTCATACAATCTCTTGAATCATCCAATGCATATGGCGAAGCAATCAGGAAAACGAATCTATTCGTAACAAGGTCTTCTTTCATCATCAAAACAGAATTTTCGACCGAAAAGTTTTTGTTTTTTTTTCATAAAGTGAACTGCATTATGGTGTGAATTTTACATGAATGTACATAGCCGCCAAATTCGAAAGACAAAAAGACGGAAGGGAGATATTTGGCAACCTATTATAAATGTTATATTTATTTTACAGTAATCTTCTGATTTGAATTGAAAAAAGTAGTCGAAACATTATAACCAAGTACAAAATCTAGGCAAATATCTCCAAAATCAAGAACTAACATCATTAGAACCATGAATCGTTGCAAAATATACCAAATTAAATATGGGCCAAAATTTCAGATGATCATAACAGCTGAATCGCTAGATGGTTTTTTCCAATCTCAAGCTCAATTGGATCTCAAACACAATTGGAATCTTTTGATTTCCAGAATTATTCAGAAATATCCACATAATTGAATTTTTTTTTTTGTTAAAGACCGTTTGAATATCGTTGAGAAAAAGATGGAATTGACCCAATAACAAATTCAACCGATGTAATTGGACAAATAGTCTATTCTGAAAATAAAAGAATATTTTATACATACATATATTATACGGCTAGCAAGACATAATGAAATTTACCCACGGATTTCACATCAGGATATCGAAACCAATCGATTTATCATATTTTTGACTCGCTATCCGAGAATTTCAGAGTTTGGGGAACAAAAATAAATATTAATAATAGACAATCACTCCACTATTTTTCAAAACATTCCCCATTAATATGCACATGCATTCTGAACGCATCAACCTCTTCTTCAGGTGTCGAAAAACGTTGATCTCTCATTTTATTTTTCACGTACGGGAATAAAAAGAAGTCATCAGGTGTCAAGTCATCAAATCGATGTTTTGAGTGCTCAAAAATGCAGTTATTTGAACCGATGTGTGAGAACTCGCATTGTCGATGTGAAGAGTGATCCGTCTGCTGCGGTTGGTTTTCCTGATTTCTTGGATAACAATTCTTGGCAAAAAAATTGTTTTATACCACTCAGAATTGACTGTTCTGCCTTGTTCCTTGTTTTAGTGGTACGATTGCGACATGTCCAGTTTTTCCGAAAAAACAGGCGACCATTTGCTTGGAGGTGCTTCGTGCGCGTGCAAATTTTGTTGGATTTGGCTCATCTACATATATTTGATCTCCACGATGAATATAGTGTTTGAATTTTATTTATCCTGGGTAAAAGTTAAATCATACAGATTGCTTATGCTTTCTTCATGTCAATGTGTTAGGTTTTCCTCCGAATGAGAGGTTCAGTGTTGAAGACATAAATCGGTCGCTCGCACCTGTTTGTGTATTACTTTTATCTATTTTGTCTTCTAACCAGCTCTTTATTCCTAAAATTACCTTGCCCTGACGAATCCAATCAGCAGAAACACGTGTCGGCAAGTACCATCATCATTTATTTCTTTCTGCTACTTGTGGATTCACCCGATATACATTTCCTACTTATATTTTATCTCCACGTTAATATAGTGTTTGAATTTCATTAATCATGGGTTAGAGTTACATCATACAGGTTGCTTATGCTTCCTTCATGTCAATGTGTTTATTTTCCTCCGAATGAGAGGTCCTAGTGTTGAAGACATAAATCGGTCGCTCGCTCCTGTTTGTGTACTCCTATTATCTATTTTGTCTTCTAACCATCTCCTTATTCCTAAGGTTACCTTGCCCTGACAAAGCCAGTCAGCAGAAAAACGTGTCAGCAAGTACAATCTTCATTTATTCCCTTCTGCTACTTGTGGATTCATCTGATATACCTTTCCTACTTATATTTTATCTCCACGATGAATATAGTGTTTGAATTATAAATACCTACATATGTTTGATACATATTTTGTATCGATATTATTTATTTATGAATTCTAAAATTCATTGTTAACGCAAATAGCATTTTTTGCTTTAAAATACTAGATTGATAATCTTCTAAATATTTCGAGTGTTGAAAAGGAATGTAGTAGTTATTTGCAAAAATTTTCAAATCATTTATTACTCTCAAAGCTTCACTGAATGAAGTAATAGTGTTATTGCTTCCAACAGTGTCAAGCTTAAGATCTCTGTCTTCTTTCTCTTCTGGCGAATTATATTGCTGATCAATTATATTTTCAATTGCCTCGTCATTGTTGAAAGTCATTTCTTCAGTTGCAGCTATCTTGTCGATGCAAACATAACTTTCAAGATTTTCGTGTGTGATTTTCATTTCTTTGGTACACCCTTCCATTAGAGCAATTGTAGATAAAGAAAAATAATCTTCTGAATCCCATTCCACTGATGTAGTATCGCCATTATTTTCGTGTAAACCAGCTTTTCTAAAAAATTTTATATTGTTTCTAAAGAAACATTTTTCCAGGCCGTTTTCATGTAATGAACTGCTTCTAAAACATTTATGGAGTTTGCTAACTGTGAAGCGGATCTTGCTTGATCCATTTTCGATAATATGTACTTTAGTATTGAGCCTCGATAAAAGAATTAGAAATTTTGTATGTTACCCTGATCTAGAGGTTGAGACATTGATGTTGTATTGGGATGCAGAAAGATAACTATTATATTTTGTAGCTTTACTTCACGTGGGTGGGACCCTGCGTTATCCTAAAAACAACAAATTTTTCCACTTTTGTTTCCTTATTTTTGAATCAAATTGAAGCAATCATTCATAATGTCTTGTGTCATCCATGCTTTTTTGTTGAACTTTCACATAACATATCAATAAAATCTTTTATTGATACATTTTTGAATGCCCTAAGCCGTGGTGCCTTTCTGATCACCAACATATCTTTTCTTTTGTCCCGCCATATTAACACCAAATAGAATTGTTAGCCTTTCCTTGGAAAGCTTTCCACCGCTACATTTTCAGACCTGAAGGCAAGGGTTTTTTCTGGTAAGTCTCGGAAGAAGAGGCCAGTTTCATCGGCGTTGTACACATCTTCTGATCGATATATAAGGAGTAGCGATGGCAGCTTAATTTTGAACTGATTAACGTCATTTTGACTGACATCTACTGATTATCCGGAAATACACTTGAAACTTATCGCATGTCTCTTACGCCATTTCTCCAGCCATCCATTAATGCCCGAAAGTTCACAACATTTGACTTTTCTGCTATCCCTTGAGCTTTAGCCTTCACTAAACTTCCTAATATCGGAATATTTTGGCTGCGAAAACGACAAGACTAATCAAAACACACTTTGTCAATTTCAAGTCCATCAGCTCTTAAAAACCCTTTTTTATATCGCTATTGCTTTCTGACTCCCATTGCAGACGAATATTGTTTTATATTTGATGATTTCTGCGGTTGAGTTTTTCCGATGTTAAATTCTTCGGAGAGCTTTCTCACTGACAAATGTTCCTTCTCCGAACTGTTGATAACTTTTTTTCCCTGGTGCATTTCAACAGTGACTCACTTTTTATTACCACAATAAAAATTAAATGCGTAACATTCGCTAGTCGTGCAGAACTAAATACCCAAGTAACATTTTTGGTAACCTGAAGATTTATAAATTTGAAATTGGTGTTATTAGTGATTCATAATAGGGGTGCTAAGTACCTGAGGTGATTAAGTTTATATAGGAGTTGCAAAAATTATTGATTCCCGAAAGTTTCTATAAACTATAGATTTTCAACTGTTCATAAAAACTACAGGTTATAGTACCAAAAGGTACATAATATGGGTTTATATAGGTGACAGGAACCCGCTTATCAAACATCAGAAGCAAGTTGATACAACAGTTATTATAGGGCGTTCTATAGAAGTGTTTGCAACTTCGTAATGTAACCGATAGTGTTCAGTGTTTTCAAGTTTTCATCAAGTCTTTTATATACATAAAAATCATGACATCACTGCATTTTAATAGTTTGCAGAATAACCTATGAGAATTATTAAATTTACACCCAACAATCAGGAAAGAAATTTCTTAAGGTGCTTATTGATATTATTCATTTATATTATATTTATTATCTAATTTTTCTGCAAGGTGATTTAAATTCTCTCCACTTAATCCTTTTTTTCCGGGAAAATTCGTTGAATGATCTATATCACTGTCCATATATTACAGCATTGCAGATATTTCTTCTTCTGTATAACAAAAATTTGTCTCTCTTTTCTTAATACGAGGATACGGTTTCCAGTTTTTGAAAACGGATTTCGTACTGTACTCGCTGCATTCCTTGATTTGGGCGAATATAGGATGCCGTTTTGTTCCCAAGCTTCAGGAACAATTGTAAGAGAAGGAATATCTCTTCCTGTTTCTTCGGTTTGAACTATTTTGAAAGACAGTTCCACACCTAAACACAATTGTTGAAAATAGTACACAATATCTTGAGTGAAAACTTGCGTTAAGAATATTAGGTTATGTTTTCATTCAGAGAGCGACACCTTCAAATAACCAGTAGTTCTAACGCATCCAGATTAATTCGCATGCGTGAGAACTACTGGTCATTTCAAGGTGTTTTGAGTTACCATCAGTTATAATACAGGGATGGTGGTGGTGTAAATCACTTTATGTTTATAAAGCTCCTACTCTTTTTCATTCAGTAATTTTTATCACTTAAATAGGTGATAATGAATATTTCAAAAATTATTATAGAACAAAAAGGCAGTGTATTTACATTAGGGATGTGAAATAATTTATATGAGTCTAAGTGTTTAGCATGACCAAATATCCGACACGGCCTTATTGTTATTGGAAATGTCGTGTTTTTTCAGCTTTGTGAAAAATTTAGAACAAAGAAAAAAAGTTGAATTTGGATTGAAAATGAATTTTTTGTTAATTTCAAGATACTATTATTCAAAACTTAGTGTTTGTATTGAGAAATTGTTACATTTAGAAAAAAATAATTGAAATTGATTTGTTTATTATTCAATAAAAAATTCAAAACTTTCGTATATCGAGGGCGCACGTGTTATTCGGAGGTAAAATTCGATTTCATACAGTGTAGAAAAAATTACGATACCCGATACCGATAACCGACGATTAAGAGAGACTGGAAACTTAAATTCTCAAGGGCCTCGGGTCAATGTGAGGCAACACCATGTAGCAGTTGACGATCAAATACTTCAAGCCTTTGAAGAAGATCCAACTACAAGTATTCGTGTCGTTGCTCTTTGAGTTTCCAGTCTCTCTTAATCGTCGATAAGTCGTCGAGAATGTTTCGTGGTGGGGTAATCTTCGATCAGGAAATTTGGCTTGATAAATCCTTTGAGCTGCACGAGCAACACCATCGGCCTTGCCATATGCCATCACCATATCAGCATACTCAGCGTTGGTGAAATTAGGCATATCAACAACCAAAATTAAAACAACAGTAGCAAAAAGTCGATAAAAGTAACAAAAACAAAAAAATACAAATTTAAAAAACTGAACAACGCGGCACAGACACTTCCAACAGCAGAGAGTGTTGAATCTCGAATGACGGTAGGGTCAAGTCAGCGGCGACTAATCCAATCCAACCTAAGGACGGAAATAGTAATGATAATTCACACGCGTCTAAAACGGGCAGGTAAAATTTCCTTGCTCGTTGTGTTGTGTCGAAATCCTTACTTTTATTTAGGTGCGGCTTTCTTCACTCTTCTGACTAAAACCTTATTTGCAGTATTATTATTTTTATTGACTTACGTAAATAGCATATGGTTAGCAACGTTATAAACCAAAGAACATTTTAAATAAAACTAAGTTTGTGATAGCTGTAACTTTTTTTTCAATTTCAAAATGGAGTGGATGTTTTCATACTTTCATAATTTTTTTTTTAATAAAAGGCCCACGTGTTAATTTTTTGGTGTTATCTGTAACAATGAATATGTTTTTTTTAAACACACTGTAGACTTAATACAATAAAAAAAAATGCAGGTAAAAGCACACGAAAAAAAAGTTATGGGACTTCGAAGGGTACATTTTGGGTAATTTAGAAAAATCTAATAAAAAAATCATACCTCCGTAACCGTAATACCTACTAAGGACCCAGGTTCCAAGACTGAAAAGGTAGCAAATGACCCTACCAACGCCCCAAAAAAATTTGACGGTCCATGTGCCCAGCACCCTGTATAGAATAACTATTTTTTATAGCGATGAATTTTTTTAAATTTTTCCTAAATGTTTTATATGTAACATAAGTTATTCATGTAGAATGACTGTTTTTCAAATATGTTTCTCTAACATTTTTGTTGTAGCCCTGAATTCATTTTTATTGATTCATTTCTTATAAAGTCTGAAAGTTCTTTAGATTCCATTATTCCACATGAATTTTATTTATGTTTATACTGTTTCTCCATTGCATTGTAATTTCAAAGTGTGCTCATCGAAAACCTTGAGTCGTAAAAATTTTTTAATCTTTCTATCGTTTACGTGCTAGTAATACTCAAGACTCAACTCTTCCTATCAATTCTTTATGCTCTGCTTATGAATAATTCGTATTCATGTCATGTTATGATTTTCAGAATTTTTTAGTTAATTTTGTTGCGATAATAAGTGAAATGTTCTTCTTTTATTTATTTTTTTATAATTTCAGTATCGTTCATTTCTCTAGTCTACATCTGATGTGTTATTTTAATTTTATTCATTATGTTCATATCATCTAATCACTTCACTTCCATTCAGATTAATTTATTTATCGCTGATCTGAATTCAAAATATTTTATAGTTTCGTCTGAATTTTTTTCATTTAATACCATAGTCTGTATATAATATTCCTGAATATTCACCAGAAAGAACAACAAAATGATAAAAATTCATAGCAACTTTTTTTTTCTTAATCATTCAGCATATGCCTGAATTTTTCGTGAATGGCATTATTCAGTGCATATTCACCATGCATGCTTGAAAAAAATTAAAATTTCCACTGCTTTTGTAATTCAAATTTTCCGCCGGTACGTTCCTGTACTACCAAACACAGCGGCCGATTTGTGTTACCAAAAATTAGTTATGAGTTTTTATTTCTTTCTATTATTGTTCTGTGATAATAACTGTGTATACAGGGTGCTCGGCACATGGACCGTCAAATTTTTTTGGGGCGTTGGTAGGGTCATTTGCTACGTTTTCAGTCTTGGAACCTGGGTCCTTAGTATTACGGTAACGGAGGTTTGATTTTTTTATTAGGTTTTTCTAAATTACCCAAAATGTACCCTTCGAAGCATAACTTTTTTGCGTGGGCTTTTACATGCAATTTTTTTATTGTATTAAGTCTACATGAGTGTGTGTTTGAATAAAAAGTATTTATTGTTACAGATAACACCACAAAATTAACACGTGGGCCTTTTATTAAAAAAAAAAAAAAATATGAAAGTATGAAAACATCTCCACTCCTATTGAAATTTTAAAAAAAAAGTTACAGCTATTACAACAGTGGCGGCTCGTGACAATATAGTATGGTGAGGCACATATGAAAATAATTCAATAATGTATATATATATAGGGTTTACGTGGCGAACAAAGTTTATATAGTGAACTCTACTTCGTCAGTTGCATAATAAATATATTAAAAATTTTCTTCACTAATGCTTGGGAATTTTTGATGAATCTCAAATTATTTATATACATATTACTTTATTTTATTCAGCAAAAAGCCATTAATTTAATTGTCCCAATATATTATGAGCTTATTTTCGATATACTAAATTGCTCAAAAATATATAGAAACCATTATTATGCAGCTGTACAGCAAGAACCAACGTGGAGGTGTAGAGAGCATTCCCTGCCACGTGTGGGATGGGAATGAAGAAATCGGATCAGATCAAGTTGGAAATTTTCAAAATAACGAAATAAACTCTAAATAAATAAAATAAACTCTGAAAAAATTAACACTGAATAAAAAAATTTAAAATGGCAGTGTAAAATAGGATTTATTCTGAAAGTTATAAATGAAAATTATTCTAAATTGAGTTCTCAATATTAAAATTTCTTGTAAATCAATGGAATTCTACGATTTTTCTGATCAGCGAAATGATCTATAACCTTGTCAATAAAAATATTTTCGTCCTGTGATTTTATGAATCCTTTTCGATCGAAATTTTAGCCATATTACTCAGCCGCGCCTGTCCAGTTGTATTCCTAATATAATTTTTAATCCTTTTCAACGCAGAGAAACTTCTTTCTGTGGAAGCAGTTGTCAAATTTTCCTCTAATTCTGAAGATAAAATTGAAATAGATCATCAACAGAACGCCCAGAACTAACATCATAAAATCCCATGAAGCGCTTCAACAAGTTGGTCATCTATTACACTAACGAAAATGACTGATAACTGGAAATGACGAGCTTTATGTCAGTTGTTTCATCAACTTTGCCAAGAAAAAAACAATGATTGTGAAATTTCGTCATCGATTTGTTTATTCACAACAAAAGCAACCAAATCAATTAATTCATTTTTGAATGGTTTTAGATGTACCAGAAAATACCGATTTACTGTTGGTGTCATTTTTCTAAAGGTTTTAAAATTCGTGTCAAATTTACTAACAAGAACTACCAATTCTTTGAAATTTCCGCGATTTAAAGACTCATTCGATTCATCGTGCCCCCTAAAGGTAACTCTTGCATACAGAGGTGCATCGTAATATCTATTAAACTTCTTAGAATTTGTCGATTTTCTTTGACTTTAGCATTGAAATTTTCAATTTATATTTGACGCGCATTGTTTATTGTTGTGTGGCGATATTTTGTTTTTAACTTCTCATAACGGTAAGCTTGCAATTAGATGAAATATGCTGAGCACTTTTTATTGTGTGATAGACCCTGAGATAAATTTTTTCAAATCACTAAAACCACTTTTTGACCAAACTCTGTCAGAATTTCCATTAGTTGCTGAGAATAAAATGCACGGCCAACAAAATATTTTTTCAAGTAATACTTCCAGTAAGCCAGTCGTACTTGTCATACCACGTATTTTGGAATCCCGATTTGATTTACCGACCCACCACTAGACACTAGAGATTTCCTCAAATCTGGAACAGGTCGCTTAACTTCTTAATTAAATATAATTTATCATCATACGAATGAGTCGAAAATGTTGTTATTTATTAAAAAATTAACAATATCACAAGTACACTGAACATGTTCCTTAGGAATTTCAAAAGATTTACTATTACTAGGTCCCTTTGAATCCATTTCGCGATCTGGTAGTCACTTTCGATAAAAAAGATTTATATTTCAGAAAAATTCACCTAAAATGATTATAATCATACGCGATACACAGCAAACGCGATACCTCTAAATAACGACAAAGTGAACTAACCTCCTATTTCTTCTATTTCCCGCTTCCCACGATTAACTCGAATAAAAACCTGAGGCCAGCCTCTAATTCCTCGAGAAGCCGCCTTCAAAGCCGTAGATATGTTCTCACCGCTTCGACGCAGATAACCCGCTGGACATCGCAGAAACGAAACGATCTCAGATCGGCTAAGATCGCGCAGAGGCCAGCCTCAGATTAATCCTAGAACGGCTTTCCATTACGTTCTCAGGTCATCGAAGTATGACACGCTAATTCAGTCAAAGAAGCCTGCGTTAGGCATGCCTCAACCGTTTATTCAAAGAGGATTTGATTTGTTATGAATATACAAGGAACGTGAGATTGGGAAAAATATTGAGGAAAAAAGTGATGATGAAAGGAATGAAGAAATATACGGTTCAGAATTTTTGATGAGGCACTGCCTCACCTGCCTCATAAGGACAAGCCGCCACTGTTGTGGGATCTAAAACACTGTTTTGTCGGTGAAATGTGTTTCTGAAATCAGCATCACATCTATTTTATTGAGGCTCATGAATATTTCCAATTCACATTTGTAGTTTGGAAGCCCATTTGCGTTCCAAGTAGCTATACGTATAAATTTAGCCATTTGAAATTTATGTTAGTAGATTCAGTATGATCTGGTTCTGGTTAATAAGTTGTGCCATCATGGTTTTGAGATCTGATAGGAAAGTTGATACAATCGTTTCTAAATAATTTGCATTTTTACCTTGAGTAGGTAGTTCTTGTTGTGGCTGTTGGCTTCTCTTTGCCTCAGCGTAGGACATCTCTGGTGATCTGGTTGTAGCCTGGGTTTTGGGTATGTAGACACCGTCGGTAGTTACAGTTATATTATGTAGTCTTTCACTTCTTCGAGTTCTTTGGTTTGAACGATCTGATTGTAGACTTGATGTCCTCTGTAGTGTTCACGGGTGACTACCTTC